>JAIFKG010001706.1:0-20192 GCA_020351975.1 Phyllosticta ampelicida
CCCCCCCCCCCCGCCCCCCCCCCCCCCCCCCCCCCGCCCCCCCCCCCCCCCCCCCCCCGCCGTTGCAAGCAGCGGTCGCAAGATTTGTGACCAAAACGTGCGACGTACCTGTAAGCAAGCGGCTCCTCCAGCCCTACGAACCACCAACTTGGATCGACCTTTACTGCTCACCGTAATTGCCCCTTGACGACCATCGTGGCGCCGCAACGGACAGCGGCGTCCGCGAAAGGAATGCGTGCATTCTTTACCGCAGGCTGTCACGTCGACACCGAAAAAACTGTTGGAGTCCAGAATCGACGGAATCGGCATCCGCCGGTGCCCTATATTTAGCAGACGAATGGACGCGTCGTACTCAACGTCGCGGGACGAATAGCCCCCATGGGATCTAACAGAAACGCCCGCCGGGCACAGGCATACGACTGGCTTGCTTAAAGTTTAACGAAGGTACTACAACTTGGACTCTCAGCTCGTGGGCATATGACGACGCCGGTGGACTCGGCGAGCACGGCAGAAGGCTTGCGAATCCTCCGGGACGTCGGACGTCATGATGCTGCAAGTTGGAGGCAATGTGCTGGCCGGTCCGAGCGGCACAACCAGTCGCCGGCTACGGTCTCTACTTTGCCATCTATCCATATGGTGACTCGGTCTCCGCATGCTCCCACACGGAACACCATGCCCAAGACGGCGGGCACATAACCCAACTAACAAACGTCGGATGGCACAGCATTTGCATGCTCGCATGGCCCACGTGGTCGTCCGCAGTGCTCAGTAAGCAACTCGAGGCTGGGTACACGGTGATATGGCTTTGGTCTTTTGATCCACGCAACCACTCAGCTCGCGCTGTGGGCCGGCATGTTATCGTCTAGTCCCCAGATTTGCGCCCACTTGGGGAGGGGTAGAGATGGAAGAGGACAGTACGGCGGAGGCGCCGGAGCGTAGCGGGTGTCTAATCATTTGCAATCTTCTAGCTGCAGAGGCAGGCAGGGCGCCAAGTGTTGGATTGGGGATGTCCGTGGACGAAAGGGCTCGCATGCGCACACGAAAAGCCAGAAGGAGGAGAGGTTTAGCGACAATCGCTTGCATGTTGAGTTGTAGGGATGGGATGCTGGAGCCTGCCGAACGGAAATCACATCCTCCACGCGTCCGGTCGCCTTGTGTTATTGATCCAATGCGTGCCGCTGCCATGCCATGCGGGGATTGCGCACATCTGGCTGCCTGGAGTCGGGATTGGGGTTCAGGTTGGGGGCTGAAAGCCGACAAATCACCTCCTGCTGGTCTCGCTTCAACCAGCGGTACAAGCCGAGCACGACACAATAGCTTTGTGCTCGCCGATGCATGTTTCGACTCTCCAGCCGCCCTCATTCGTGTCGTCTCGCCTCGCCCCGCCCCGCCGTCGTGGGTGTGCCATCAGTGACTACAACACACCAATCACCCCTCTACACAGCTAAATCAAAGTACCGGTGGACAACGACCGGACGGACAACACCACCAACACCATCACCAGTTTCCAAAACCTCGCGCGCGTGCTGTTTGTCCTCCCGTCCCTCCCGTCGCCCCTCTCAGCTCGAGCCCAAGACCCAGAATGCTCATCTGCAATGCACTGCATGGCCTCCCACAACGCCAGGTCCCGAAAGAGCCGCAGTCCCCTCGCCCTCGCTTTCCAGCCCAGCCTATTCCAAATCTCCCGCAGGATTCCTTTTTTGTTATTTTCGTCTCATCTACTCCGCGTTGTCGTCGATAGAGGGGCCTTGTGCCTCGCTCACCGGCCATGCCTGTTACTTAATTTTATTTTTTCTTTCTTTCTTTTGCTGTCTCTCTTCCCGCTACCCTACCCTGCTGCACATCCTGGTCCACAGATCCATCCACCTTTCGACTCACCGACGCTGCAGTCGTCCGGTGGATCCTTCAGTAACAACACGCCAAACAAAACCAACGCCCGCCCATCTGCGCCCGGGTAGCTGCCGCATCGGGCCCCATCGCCCTGCCAGCTGCCCGGCTCTCTCTGATCCGCGCGGTACCGTACTCACGTGGTACGAGCACCAGACTGAGTCCAGGTGCGCTTCGCGCGGCGTCTACGCAAGCCAACACCAATGCGAGGCGGGGCCAAGCCCAGCGTCCGTGGCGACCACGGCTACACCTGTGTCTTTTCGCTCTTGTGTGCCCCACTCTCTCAGAGCGCAAAAGGAGGGGACTGCGGCGGAGTCGGCCAAACGAAGACGTCCAATCCTCGATGCCATCACGCCGTCGCTGCTGGCTGGCTTGGCTGGCTTGTCTGCTGCGGCGTTTGTACATTTCGCGCTCGCTCTCGCATTGGCCCGCCACATGCCTTGCCTTCAGGCATAGGCTTTCAGGCCTGGGCCTTGGGCCTTGGCCTTGTAAGTCAACCAAGTCAGTCGTTCAATCGCCGGCCGGAATGCAAAGTGGAGTGTTCGTGGCAAACACGTCGCGCATCCATGCATGCCCTATTTTGTTGCCCGCAGAGCCTGGAGCTGAAGAAGGACTTCAGTGAATGGATTTTGCCGTGAGTAGGCGTCTACAGGTGCTGCCGGTCGACCAGCCCAACGAGTCACAGCATCACCAGCTCTGTTTCGTCGCGGCCTATTTTCCCGCGGCAACAATACGCACAGGGCTGTCGACTGCGCATTTGCCATTTGCTTTGCCCAGCTCATCCATGTGGCTGATCGCCGCGTGGCGGCGGACGGGACGGGCGGACGGACGGACGGACGAATAGTCCGGAGGCGGACGGCAGGGCTTTTGGTTGACTTTCCATCACGCCAGTATCGCCCAATGCGGCCACCAGGCTGGCCGAGTCAGAATCTTGTTTACGGGCAGGCAGAATCCTGTTCATAGGACGCGCCTGCTGCTTGACGCAGCTAATGAGCAACAATGAATGAGTCGGAGAAGGACGAGGGCAACATAACACACCGAACGGCTGGAGACTCGATCGTTGTGGATTGCCGAAAAAGCCACAAGAAGTGGTGCCTGGCCTTACTGCTCACCATCACCACCGACCGCTTTTTCCTTCTTCTTCCTTCTCCGACGACTTCCCTTTCTGCCTCACATAGACGCGCTGCAGCGAGACATGTTGTTTCTTGCCGATACTGCTTACTGCACTTCTTCAGCCTCGGCTTCGTATTGCGGACATTGACAGAGAAGAAACGCAAGGAGCCGGTACCGCTGCGCCCATAGACGCTTGGAAGCAGCAGCATCGGGCCGAGCAACAGAGTTGATTTACAGCCTGTCCAGCAGGTCTCTTCGCTTTCGCTCTCGAGCCGCGCACAGCCAGAGGTTGCTCAGTCAGTTCAGCCCAGTGCCGCCATATCAACCCCCGCCTACAACTGCCCACCGCTCCATCCCGCCTTCCAACAGAAGGCAAGGACATCCTCGCCACCAAAAACAACCACGTCCCCGTTCGCTGTCCCGCCGCCCAGGTCTAGGTCGCCGCTCGCTCAGCCCCGCTGGCGCCCGGCTTGGCTCCCTAGAATCTTTGTAGCTGGAAAAGAGCTGGGATTTCCTTGCCTCTGCCACCGCCTTGCGGGTTTCCCGGCGGAGCGTTGGCGCTAGCCAACCTATCCGAAAACCTCAACGTTGTCGGAGTGGCGCTGGACGTCGGCATGGAACATCGCTGAAACAGCAGCTGGCGAGATGAAGCGAGGCGAGATGGCGAGGATGGGATGGCATGTTTGCCACTCAGTGTCGGTGAGCGTGGGTTGAGCAATGGATGTGATTGCTGAACTGCAGGAAAAAAGTAGGCGGTGCAAGCAAATGGAGCACTGCGACGGTGCTTGAATGTACTTTGTTGGCCCTCATCGTCAATAGGGAAAGGTGGGCAGGTGGATGGTCGGTTGGAACGCGAAAGAGGTAGCTCCCTAAGCAACGTCGTCTGGCGTCACCGACTCTGCCAACAAGAAGGCGATGATGATGTGTTGGCGACTCGATATTGATTGACATGCAGAAATACAATAACCAGCAGCGGGCAAGCAAGGACTTTGGCATCTGGGATGTATCCAGGTAGGTCAACCAAATCTCCAAAAGATACCTTCATACACATCTGCATACATGCATGCAAGCAAGCGAGGTAGACAACCTCGCGGATCGGCTTGCTGCGTGTGATGGGGAGGCTGGGCTTGGAATAGCATCTTTATCGACTCCCTGATACGGCTTCACCCTCACCGCTAGTCTCTGGTCATGTTGGGACAGTGTTCGGGACGAAGGTGGGAAGTTTGTGCTAATTTGTCGAAGTAGGCTTTCATCCAAGGGAAGAAATTAGTCAAGAGGGGTTTGCATTTTGGTCTGGTGGTGTCTTGAAGCAAAACTAACCCTTCCGCTCATGTTCTCGCGTCATCGTCCATCTTCCCCCGCTAACAGATCGAGATGCATCCACCAATCGACGGCGATTGTTGGTTCCGCACCATCCTTCTGTCGTACCTCTACTCGTATGCATCTCGAAGCGAAAGAGAAATAAAAAGAGAAAAGAGAAACAAAAGTCCTCAGCCTCGCTTGGTCGCATCGCCCTCTTTTCTTCATTATTGTTTTCTTTTCTTACAAGGCATAGCAGTCCTACACATCACGTAGAATGAGGGGGGAAAAAAAAAAGGTACTTAGCCGGACCACCTCAGCAAAACTGTCTGACCAACCACTTCTACCGGTGCGCTATGCTGTGCTTCCTTGGTCTGTCTATTTGTCCGTCTGCTCATTGTCCCATCAATCCATTACTCGCGCAGTCTCGTCTTGCCTCCTCGTCTGATGTCGTCTCGTCTCGTCTCATGTCTTTCAGCGACCCTTTGCAAATCCTGCGTCCGTCGCTACCGCGCCGCTGTCACTATACAGAGAGAAGTGGTAAGGGAAGCCGGCACAGCAGCTCCGCGGAGTAGTGCTGAGTGAAGCGGCACGGACGGCGAACACACGGCGAACTCTCGCAGCCGGAAGAGCAACGTCATGGTGAGGTAGGTGGACACGTCATGGCGTGCATCAGGAACGGCCGGCGACGTGACGGGCGACGTGACTGGACAGACGGGATGTGAAGAAGAAGGAGAAGAAGAAGAAGAAGAAGAATAAGAATTAGAAGGGGAACGATAAGAAGAGGCGAAGCACGAAAAGAGACGGTCAAGCAAAAAGGCGCCATGCTCAAGCCCTTGGCTGAGGAGTTAGTTGGTCCAACCGACTGCTGTGGTCTGCTCCCGTGAGAAGGACAACTCCTACGCCCGCGGCTGGCCCGTCCGCAGCGTGCGCATTGCGTGTGGCGTCTGGAGCCGTATCTAGCGTACCGTGTGGTGGTTTGTGGGGTGGCGTCGCTGCAGAATCGCGTCGCGTGAGTCCAAGTGTCGGTAGCTATCTACGCCAAAAGCGAGTAGCGTGGGAAAGAAGGGTATGATGTGGCGCTCATGGCGCACGCCCATCGCACCACCTCCATCCACGGCCCATTCAGCACAGCATCGCACTGGATGCCGGCGAGTCAGCCGGACCCAGTCTGGCCTGCTGTCGGTGTTGGTTTGTCTTCCTACCGGACTCCGCCGCTGCTGCCCCCAGGCCCCAGGGTTCCGGGAGTCCTCGTGCGTGCCTTCTCCTACCCCTGCCTACTCTTGTCCAAATCGCTCGAGAAAGGGAGCGAGCGAAAGAAAGTGTGGCAACAGCCGACTGGCGCGCATTGACGATTCCTTCCACCTGACAATCTGCTACCTGCATGTGGCAACAACATCACGCTCTCTCTCTCTCTCTCTCTCGTTGCGTTTCCCTACTGCCGCTACTGCGGCAAGGGAAAAAGAGGGATCGGATATTTTTGGCAGCGTCTGAGAGAGGCACGCGTGGGCGCGCGAGAGCGAATGATGAGGCTCTTGATTCAATTGCGTGGCGCTGATATGGGACGCATCCTCGTTTGAGAAGTTGTTTTAGGCTTCCAGATAGGGAGAGGTGTGCAGCCGCAGCAGGAGGAAGAGGGGGGAAGATGCATCGAATTCTCTGTTTCCCATTGATCGTCAACCCCGCTTCTCCCACGTCGGCTCTACTCCTACTTAGGCCCGGGAACTGGAAAAAGTCTGGGTCTGGGTCTGGGGCTGGGTCTGGATCTGCATCTGGGTCTGGGTCTGAGTCTGCATCTGCATCTGCAGCGGCAGGACTAAGATGTATGGGCCTTGGCAAGGTGGCGCAGCCTTCACGATGGAACTTTTTGTTCTCCATCTTCTTACGCTCCCCTGATTTGCCTTGAACGTTGTGATTCCTATCAAGTCTTGGCCAGCAGCGAGCAACGCGTCGCGCGGCACGCGTGCTCGTGACCGCCGAGCCAGCTCGGGGATGGGCACCAATTTTCCTCGTCGCCACTCTCTCCCATCCACTAGCGAGGGATCTTTCTTTTCCCTTTTTCGATTCTGCCGGGAGTTTTTTTTCTTTTTTTTTCCCCTCGGCTAGTTTACCAGCCGGACGGGCGCGATCAAAAAGCAAGGGAAGACAAGGTTTCTCTAGACCGGAGCCAGCGCCGCTCAGCCGCACATGGTGCCTGGCTACTTTTCTAGTGGCTCGCATGCTTTTGGTCCTTCCTTTTCTTGGTTTGTAGTCCGCACTCTTTCTACCTCTAGTCTGCGATTAGCTAGGCGTTTCCGCTGCGTGTTGACGGGGTGGCGGGGCCAATTGATTGACAGGAGTGCCCTGACCAGGCGCGGGGCGAGGGAGAGCTTCTGCCACCTCCTTGACGTCAGGTGTGTCAAGTTTCGTTTGCCGAGTTAACCGGGGGGTTGTGGTTTTTTCGTTGCCCTTGGTGTTAGTGTGTTGTAGTGTGATGTATTCATGTTCGTTTCGTCTTGCACGTCAATTGTGGCGAAGCAGAGTATAGGATCATTCGTCATCTTTGTGAAGCTCTTCAGGAGGATTCAAGTCGAGCTTTGGAGCGCTGAGGAGCGGTCGTGGTCTAGATGCATCGCCCATGAGGCAATTCGAAGTGTCGCTGTTGGTGCTCGACGAGCATTCAGGGGTCAGTTGCAGTCAGTCGAGGAGCGTCAGCCTGGCCAAACTGCAGCTTCACAATGAGTATTCGTGCCGCTGGATGGAATGTACGGTGAGTCTTCATTGACATGTGCTGTCAGATACTAGGGATCAATCCAATACATGCTCCAGAATCGTTGGGGAGATCGAGCATGCATGCGCTGATTCTTAGGGAGCAATCGAGCATAAAAATGTAGGATATTTAGAGGCATTCGAGCATGCTTACGCAAGGGTATGGGAGCTATCAGCCATACGCACACTGGACTTGGGATTGCGATTGTGCATGCGTTGCTGGACCCCGGGAGCATTCGTCAACCTCGCCGCTGAGTACCAGATTTTCATCATACGTGCTCACATTACACAGGTCACCATTTATGCAATCTGGTCTGTGTATGCTAGACACTAGGGATTTATCAAGCATACGTTCGATAGAATAGAGAGAGCATGGTACATTCAAATCAGTTTCCGTTAGATAAATATCAGGGGGTGATCGAATAGGCACGCACTAGCATGGAAAGAGCAGTTAAAAGTGCAATCACTTTTGAGTCCAACGGGTACTCGGGAGTGATTAATATAGTTCCATGTGCGTATGGTGGATGCCAGGGAGTAATCGTATATACGCAAGGTGAAATAAAACAAAGATTAAATACGTGATTTCATTTGTATGTGCTAGATTCTAGGGAATGACCAAGCATACGCAAATTAGTATTGGGAGGGGTTGAACACGCAAATAAGTTTACTTGAGTGATTGAGAATACGCGCACTGAAATAGAGGTCAAGTATGCGATTTAGTTTCCCAATATGGTATACCTGGGAGTTACCGTATATACGCGCAGTGGAATAGAGACGGCAAAACCGAGCAATCCGGGTTGAGCTTGGTGGACATCAGGGAGTAGTCAAGCATACGAGCAGTACATTTCTAGGGGCCATCTAGTGCACGATTTCAGTATACCAGGGAGTGATCAAGTATACGCGCACTCTATTCCTGGTACCCATCCAATACAAGCGTGCAAGATTCCTGGGAGTGATCATACGTACGCATACGCGCTGCTATGCGACCGGGGCTTCCACACTTCAAAATCGTACCAATTTTCTCCGCTCCAATGGGTACACAGTCTCCTATACTACACCACCCGGTCCGGGGGGGCGTCTACACCGATCAGAGAAACGAGAGGATTCTGCAATAACGTCCACCGCAGTCTTGTTGGTGTTGAGCAGGTGGATATTATATAGTAACAGGCCCCACCATCACCGAATACCGCTTTAGGCAACAGTTCAGGAGATCGTCCAGATCGTGGTGTTTACAAATTTACTGCAAGTGATTTCATTCACTGTATCCTAGGAGGCGCTTGGCCCGTTCAACTCTCCAAAGAACTGATAATTGATTCCAGTTCAGCCTGAATTTGCTTGCAAGTAGGACGAAGTTGTTCATCCCCATGAACCATGCGCTTGACAAGTCCACCGATACCTGCGTCCCCAACTCTCTCCGCAAAATTGGCGGGAAGCTCGCCCTTCTTTAGGGCAGCAAGGGTTTGAGCGCGTTCCATACCTGTAGAGAACTGCCAAAGCAGCTCGAACAATATCACTCCCAGAGCAAACACATCCAGCTTCTCGTTTGGCCGGACGGCGGGGCTAGGTGGGCGATAGAACTCGGTCCCAACCACTCTGGCAGGGGTATTCAGCGGCGCTTCTTCTTCGAGCTGCGCAATGTCAGTGACAAGGCCGAAATCTCCAATACGTATGCCTAGCTGCGTGTTGTTGACAACCCCTGCAGCTTCACAGCTTTTGCACTCTCCAAGGAAAATGTCGGTCTTGCTCTTGTACTCAGTCTCGTGGGGGCAAACGAAGATGTTCGCCGGCTTCAGGTCGCGATGCACAAGCTTGCAAGCGTGGAGGTATCGAACACCGTCCAGAATGGCCAAGAAGATCTTCAAGGAGACGTCAATATGGAAGCAGTGTCGTACTTCAACACCGCCGTCAGGAAGGACAACCGTGTTTGACGAAAGGTACTCCGCGAGGTTCATGGGGTAGAGAGCCATCTGGATGCTCAGAATGTACTCAACAGAAGGCTTCGACTCGCTTTCTGTATCATCTTCGTGGGAAAGCTTGTGCGAGGACAGAAGAGAGTTGAGGTTGACCATGTCGTCCCTCGGGATCGTCTCGACCTCTTCCTCCATCTCATGTGACGCTGAACTCCTCTTTGGAGTGTCTCTAGCTCTTTCAGCGTCCCAGTAAATGCAGTTGGGGGCAACGAAGTCGTCAGAAACCGAGTCTGCGTAGCTGCCACGTCGAGGGCGAAGTTTGGGCGGGCCATCAAGCCTCTGCGTAGAGTTCGAGTTTGTGTCCTCACCAAAGGCGATTCTGTCGTCTTCGAGGGACATGTGGAAGATGGCGACCTGACTCCCTGTTGGCTGGTTGCTGGTTTCTGAGTCTGTCTCTGTCGTGGTGCTGTGGTCGATGCGCTTCGGCATTTTCTCATTGGATGGCTTGTACTCTACCCAAGCGCCATGATAGCGAACGATGTGAGGATTATCCAGCCTCTGCATGGTGCGCACTTCTTTAAGCAAGGCATCCAGCTCATCAACCCCCCTGTCCGCTATACGACGAAGGCGGGAGGGGCTCAAAGGAATGCGCTTGACCGCGTAGAAGCCATTGTCAAGGACATTCTTCGCCTTGTAAACCTTTCCGTAGCCACCTCGACCAATCTCCGCGAAGTACTCCAGGGGCTCCGTCTGATTGAACAATGGGTGAGAAAACAGCGGGCTGCGGTCACGCGCGAGGGCAGAATTTCGAACGACGAGTTGATTCGGTGGTAATTCGACAGAAACGTCGTCGCAAAAGACAAGGTTGCCAGAAGAGCCTATGATGCCATCCAAGTCCATATTGCGAAGAATGGCGTTATGCTGCCGAGTTGCCTCCTCGATTGCTCTGTCGACAGTGTCCCGGACTGGCCTGTACTCAGGCCGATGAATATTGGGGTCTATCAAGACACGTTTCCTGAGCTCGTTGATCATGAGCGAGTATTTTTTCTGTGCCAGAGCTTGGACTACGGGGTCGTCCTTCGTGAGAGGTCTGTGTGTCTTAAGGTCGCGGCGTTCGTTAAGAAAAAGGACAATATCGGTTATTGCCTTCTCTTCGAGTAAAGAAAGCAAAATCATATCTTTGGTATCAACAGGTTGGGATTGGAACTGAGCGTTGGGAAATGAGCGTGAAAGGTTCTCGGTGGACTGGGATTCGGTGGAGCGGACGCGGGTCAGGGTGGGAAAATCGGTTGGGTCCGCTGAACCGCGAGGATGCTCGCTTCCCTCCGAGACAACGTTTGATGGCGGCTCCATGGATAATGACTCTTCGAGCGGTGACCGAACAAAGAACGAAGGCATTTGGAGTGACGAGTAGCTGACGATGAGAAGCTTACTACGAGAAGCTGACGATGGAAAGCAGGCGATGAGAAGTAGGCAGCCTGAATAACGTAGCGTGAAGCTGGCTGCGAGAAGTAGGCGATGTGAAGCTGGCGGCGTGGAGCAAAAGGATGGGCGGAAGAGGTTTGCTCAGCGAGAAGTGTACCTTTTGCACATGGTTGCCAAGTAATGCCACGGCCAAAGGCGCAGAGGTGGGAAGCCAGTGAAGAAGGAAAATCCGAATAGCGGGAAAGGGCCTCAAGGGTGGTGATGTTGACAGGTGAATTTGACAGAAGGCAACAGCACCTTGGGTAACAAGTAGGTTGACGCGAGCGCGCGTTCGTGCCCTAATCGCTTCGAGCCCTAATCGATAACCTTAATGGTGAAACCTCGGCTATCAGCCCTACGTCCAATATCACGACGCTTCCAATTGTACAACCTCCCCGTCTCTTCAAAGTAATTTCCAAGGATATGCCTCGCAAGCTCCCATGGTTGAAGGACGCCAAGCTACGCCCTAAGCTCGGAACGAAGACACTCGCCTCCCCCTCGAGACAACATCAAACACAGTCACCAACCTCAGTATCCAATGATCCGCGCAACAACGCGCGAGCCGAGCGCAGTAGAAAAGGCCGGGAAAGAGGAGGTACGTGAAAGCCGTTTGGCTTGGAATTATGTGCTGACAGGAACAGATCGCACACCCTCGACGTCTCCTCCTCCGCAACCTCCAACGCAAGAGTATGCTCCTACGATGAAGTGCCGTCGGGCCAAATCCTCACATTGTCCAGATTCATGAAGGACGGCCTCGACGAGGATGATATATGGGTCATGGTCGAAGATGAATTCCTTGACACCGCCCGAAATTTCACTAGGCACCTACACCATGCCGAGTACCATCGCCTGAAGCGTCTTGCGCAGGCAAGGAACACGTCCGCTATCCAGAACATGTCGCGACCGGTAGTGCCCTACTCCGAAATGTCAACTAAGCATAGTAAGATAAAAGATGCCAGGATGAGAGCAGACAAGCAGAACAAGACGCTGCAAGCAATGGGCGCTGAGAATGTCGAAATCATTCGCAACTCGGACGACTCCGAAGACGATGCTACGCCATGGATGTTCGATCCCTATCTCAGTGGCCTGATGGCTGGCAATCCTTCAAGTTCCTCGCAACAACTGGCCAAGCTGGCGGGGCCAAAGTCCAAAACCCGTGCAGCTGCTGGCTTCCAGGCAACGAAGCATAAACTGACAAAGCCTAGTACTACTCCAGTTATTCAGGCAGCTTCTGGTCCAAAGAGTACTATGCATGGCTTGGCCCAGGAAATAGAGCTTACAGCTGCCAGCGATGAAGAGGCGGATAGCGACGACCTGGATGGCCCTGCATTGAGAACACCAATCTCTAAATCTGTCGCGCCACTTTCCACCTCAAGCAGAGAAAGGGACGAGCCACGAAAAGAGCAGCGAAAGACATCGGATCCTCTTTTAGGTCAACAAAAGTCATCATCGAAACGCTTGTGGGCCGAAGAAGACGAAAGCAGCGGAGACGGTGCTTTTCGAAAGCCCCGCCTGGCCGACGCTGCCTCTCGTACATCCAAGCCTCAACCTACCGCGTCAGATGAACCTGTCTCACGTTCTTCAAGGAGAGTGTCAAGTTTGTCAAGAACAAAAAGACCATCCGTGGCTTCTATGTGGGCGCCCTTAGGGGATGAGCCGGTCAGAGACAACACTTCAACACGAAGCCCACTTTCTAGAAGGGGAAGGGATGGCGCAAAGGACGAGAAGTTAATTTCCATCGATGAGATACCTACTTTCCTGTTTTGAATTGCATTTTCGGAACCCAATGTACTACGTCCTATCAAAAGGAAGACTCATTACTCTCCTTACCACTTCTCCACAGCCGGTCTAATATCAACCTCCCAAGTGAAAGCAGTCCTCGGCTGAGTGTGCAGGTGCCAATATGCGTCCGCAATCTGGAAAGACTCAGTATCACCATCAAAATGACCTCGAAGGTGAATACTTACTCCTTCGGCGCTGATCTTTGCCTCCGGGCCCGCGTCCTTCAGCCACTCCTTGGTCCTTGGAATGTCAATGACACCGTCAATGATGGCATGGCTCACATGGACACCCTTGGGACCAAACTCTCTTGCCAAGCTCTGGCTCAGGCTCCTGACTGCCCACTTGCCCGTTGCAAATGAAGCCATTAGGGCAGAACCTTTGACAGACGCCGTTGCACCAGTGAAGATGAGAGTGGGAGGGTGCTTCGACTTGGACGTGGCATTGATCAGGAGTGGTAGCGTAGCTTGCGAGAACAGGAAAGCGCCATGTGCCGAGACATTCAGAGGGGTTTGGAATTCATTCTCGGTGAGCTCGAGGAAGGGCTTGCGAACGAAGCCACCGGAAGCATTGAAGATGGCCGCCTAGGTAGAGCTTAGTCGAGCACTTGATTACGAGATATTCGTTCAATACGGACCGCAAGCGAAAAGTCCTTTCCAAACTCGTCTCCGATCTTGGAGAAAGCAGCCTTGACGCTGCTGGAGTCGGAAATGTCGGTCGAAATACCAATTGCTTTTCCGCCGTTGCCATTGATCTCCTTGATCAGGTCGTTGTAGCTGTCTGGGTTGCGGGCCAAGCAGACTACTGGGTACAAAGACGAAAACTTGCGCGCGACGGCGGCGCCTGTTCCTGGGCCGACGCCAGCCACGACAGCGATGAGAACTGAAGACATGGTGTTGTTGGTGATAATGGTTTCCTGCTGCACAGTCCCGGACTCGTGGTGTTGATGATGCCTTTTGTCTTAAGAGACTCCTGTTCTTATATCACGTCCAGGTCAATGCAGTGATGTACAAAGGAAATTGAGCTGACGAATAATCCGTTGGTATATGGAGCCGACCCCGCGCTGTGTACATTCCCGAGCCGGTCGATGATTTGTAAACGTCTAATTGCGTCATGGACACTAACGAAGGCGGCACCTTGGCTCAATCTTACCTATCGATAAGACCAACCACTACCACGAGCGATGCGTCGCATGGGGTAAGGCGGAGTGTCAGAGGTGCCAATGCGTCTTCTATGTTGTGGATCGATTT
Organism: Phyllosticta ampelicida; assembly: GCA_020351975.1. Classification (NCBI taxonomy): domain Eukaryota; kingdom Fungi; phylum Ascomycota; class Dothideomycetes; order Botryosphaeriales; family Phyllostictaceae; genus Phyllosticta; species Phyllosticta ampelicida. The sequence continues at coordinate 13,451 of JAIFKG010001706.1, forward strand.
GACATTTCGGAAAGGATACCTTTTCACGTGAGAGGCGCCCCGGCCAAATGGACTATTGTTGCTCTCGTGGCTGGCTCCAGGCTCTGTCCAGCATATGGCAGTCTGCTTTTACATCAAGAACCTGCACGCAAGATTCATATTCTTGATTTTCGAAAATAACATGTGAACGTTAAGATTTAGCCTCGCTATGACGGGCGGTTGGATACAGGTGCTGTTACTCTTAGACAACAAGCTCCTTGTTCAGTACCAGAGCGATTCGTATGGACATATTTCAAAATGAGGAGAGGCTTGGGGCGAATCATTTCCATGCTCAATGAAATTGCTACAGGTGAATCCCAGAGATAAATGTGTCTCACCATCAAACTATCCATATCATTGGTCGCAACCTCGTGGACAGTCTGCAGGCGAGAGCAAGCCTGAAGGGCTTCATTCGATCTTCGCTAGTCGTATAACTGCTTGCAGTCACAAATGGAGCCTGCCGAGTAGATATCCTAGCGGTGCGCGCACCGAAGTCGAGAAGTGTCCGGAATCGTGAGAAGTTGCAAATAGAATCCGCTTCGTCGTGTCTACGAAGATTACACCTGCACCAGCATGTCAACTCTCACCGGGGATGTGTGGTTAGATCCAGGTGGCACCGCAACTTGGAACTTCTTTGATTGATTCTTGATGTCCGCAAACCTCACACCACCCGCACTCAGGGCCGCACGCCTCTCAATTTTATTCGGAGACGCCGAATTGGTATGCATTCGTCCGATTGACACCATAAAAGCCAGACCGAGTCCTGTTGTCTGGCTCAACAAGCCATGAGAAAATCATCAACCCATCACCTTCCCGAGCGCATTTATGCCTTCTGGGCCGACTTGACGGCCTCACGGCCCTTGCCCTTCCTCTCGAGGATGCTCTCGCGGTCCTTGTCCAGCTTAAGCTTGGTGATGACGACGTTGGAGGGAGAGAGGCCGAGGGGGACGGCCTGGCCGTTGGACTTGTCGCGGGTGAGACGCTCGACGTGGATGACGTATTTGAGACGGTAGACGGAGGTGATCTTGCCCTCACGGCCCTTGTGGGTTCCCCGAACAACGGTGACCTCGTCGTCCTTGCGGATGGGAATGGAGCGGACCTGCTCGCCAGATTCATCAGCCATTGTCTTGTTTGCCGTGGTACCTCCACATCCGCCTTGATGCATATTTTCCGGAATCCAGAACATATCAAAAACTCGAGAGGGGTCGGGCGCGTACGTTGTACTTCTCACGAAGCTCCTTGCTCAGGGGAGCGCTCATGATGGTGCGGCGGACGCTGGAGGGGGCACTGAAGTGCGCCTTGCGCGACTTCCTCCTTGAAGAGGCGATGCCTGCGGCGGAAATTGTTAGCTACATGACGGTGAAGAGCATTGTAGTGTAGGGACTGGCGTACTCTGGTTGATCTTGGTCATCGCGGAGGTGTTGGGTGGTGTTGTTGTAAGGCGGGTACCGGGTCGTCGTCTCGTCGCCTCAGCGATTTTTGGTGTGCGCAACTGCAGATTGGCGACGCGGCTGGTGTGTGATGGATTATAGTTCCTCCGCTCCGTGCCAAGGAATTCTAACGCCGTTTCGCTCCTCCTTTCCAGCGCGGGCGGCCATTATCCGGTGGGGGTCTACCCGACGACTTGCCCGTGCGGCAATTCGAAGCCAATAGAACGCGTCGAGTAAGCACGCAGACGACCCCCAGCATCTTCATACACTGTTGTCGCCTTTCCGTTTGGACAACTCACGCGCTACGTCGCGTCTTTGACCTCAATCTCTCTCTCGCTTCTCTTGAATTTTGGCGCAAATGTCTATGTGCTTCAACCCATCAGAAAACAGGCGTGGTTGTGAAATCACTACTCAAGTCTGCTACCCTCGCCAACACTCTCTCTCCCGCCACATGGCCCATAATTAGAATCACTTTGACGCGCATAGCCAACAACCTCCGCTGCAGCAGTAAGACACCTACCAGCAACGCTAGTCCACGGCAAGCACTGGTGGTCGATACTCTGCCCAGGCCCCGCCGGTTTCCAATTCCCGCTCATCCTACTTTGCGCTGACACACGCGCCCGTGGCCAACCATAGCTATCCATCCGACTACGCCTACGGTACCTCTGGATACGGAACCGGAAGCACATCGACAGGCGCGGACCGAAATAATGCATCAACTGATTTTCAACAACTGCCTACGCCTCAGGTTTACTACACACCAATCAGCGCTCTGCAGCTCCGTCTCCGATGACCACGCATCAAAGGCCAACATCGGCTACTCAGTCTGCCCAGGACACAACGGCCTACTCAAATAATACAAACGCATCATTCGCCGCTGGGTTTGGCGCGGAGCAAGCCAGGCCGCAAAGCGTGAATTCGTTGGCAGGAAGGACGCAACAACGCTCACCTGCGTTGGAGGCCAGAGACTCGCGTGGTCAAAGTGAATTGCCGGATCCTTCAAACTATACGACTCCGATTCCAACACCAAAGCCGGTGGCACAGGCACCGTCAACGGCTCATCTGCCCTCGGCCACCTACGCGGTGTCTCATCAGCAAGCACATGCTGTTGCGCCGACTACCACAGCGGATCATTCAAGCCGGCAAACGCCCAACATATCGCAGCAGACAAGAAGTGCTCAATCACCATACAACTGGAGCAGCGGTCAGCAAAATCAAGCGAACGCGGCGGAGAAGGTCGATCCCATACAGGTATATGATTCTTATCCCGGTATTCAGCATAGACTCCAGGCCGAGATAGCAGCTAAGGAGCTCCAAAATATAGCCTGGGCCGAAAAGAAGAGAATTGAGCAGGAAGTTGAGTCAAGGAAACAAGAAGAATCGCGCAAGGAAGAGGAGCAGCCTCAAATTGAGGAGCAGCATCTGGCTGAACAGCGCCGCCAGGCAGAGGAGCGGAGGCAGCAGGAAGGGCAAAAGCAAAAAGAAGAGAGACGGCAAGCTCCTCTAGCTCAGCAGCAAGCCGCGCAAGCAGCGCAAACTGCCGACAAGGTGGAAAAGAGGGCAAACACCAAGGCCAAGATGTCGGAAGCTGGCGGTGTCCTCGCACTCTCCACCATCCCTGCGCAATCCAGCACAGGTCTCACAGGACCATCCTCTGCGGGGGGTAGAGATGAAGCTCAAATGAGGAAATTCATGGAACTCATGCGTGTCCTGAATAGCAAAAATCCTACAATGGTGGCAAAAGTAGGGGATGAAGAATGCAAAAGGTCTCAGGCGTCGCCAGCTCAAAATCCTATGCAAAGTGGATCGGCGCCATCAACACAGCCGCAAAACTCACCTGCTCAGCAGGCCCAGATTGTCGAACATAGATGGCCGACGCCGGCAGCTGCCGCACAACAGTCCTCTTTGCCAACTCACCATAATCATCAGACGACGCCTACCCCGCGACCGTCAGGACCTCCTTCAAACAACGTACAGAAGCAACGTCAGCCCCAAATGAAGCCTTCGTCGGGCTACACCGTGTGGCCGGCAGACAAGATGGATCAGATCTCCAGGGCCGCATCAAGTTTCCTCAACACTGTTCCAGAAAACGCAAACAAGCAAGTGACTTCAGAGGAGATATGCAGTCTTTTGAATCGAAAGCCCACGTACGTTGAGCTGTGCCAGTGGCTCGAAACCCAAGGACTGAAGTTTGGACGGGCCACCTTTGCCCGAGCTATCTTGACTGCTGTCCCTGACATCAGCCGAGCGCAACAGCCTTCAACTGCCCGGCTGAATATTGCCACACTTCCAGCGACAGTGGAAACAGTGCAAAGACATCTCGGTGCCCAGAGAAACTCAGAATCTTGCCCCAATCCCGCATCGAGCTGCCCGCAGGCGATACAAGGTCACTTAGAGGACCAGCGAGCAAGTTATCCTCCACCAAAGGTCGTGCCAACGAGCAGTCCCTACTTTACCTCCGCAAGTCTTATAAATGCTCAACCGGCGTTGGCAACACCACCCCCGCAAATTCCTGTCGGTCGAATGCCACATATACGACAAGTATCCGATATTCGGCAAAGCACTGGAAGCAGAGACACCAGCCAGAAGCCTGCCACAAAAGCGGAAGCAGCTCGCAAGCGCGACTTTAGTGAAATCATTGACCTGACAGTCATGGACGATGACGACGAAGATGATGAGGATCACCCTCCTGCAAAGAGGCAAGATATTACTCCAAAACACGACTTGACGACCGCCTGGACTCTGCCGCCATCTGCAATCAGTCCGAAGCAATCCATGCCCCCTCCATTGCACAACGCGCACATGGCTCCTCCGCTTGCCCCTGCAGCCGATGACAGGATGAGTAGCATAGACGTGGTGCGCCCCATTGAGAAGAAAAAAGCTCAACGTCGTTCCACTTACGACGTCAAAACGATTGCTCGTGATGTGCTTCTTGCGGCTGGTAAGCATCCAGAAATGCAGCCTCTGAATGGACATCTTGAAATCCTCAAAGAATCGTTCAGGAGCGTCGACGACAATTCGGATTTGAGCACGCTCCGTTGGGATCTTATGGACCCTGGAGAGCCGCCAGCCGATGCGTTAAAGAGGAACGTCATCGAGCTAAGCGATGGAGATTTTAATAATGAAGACAAACCCGCGCAGCAAAAGGCGCGCCCCTCGCCGCTTATGGACCTGAGCAGCTCAACGCCGGAACCGCGGCTTGTGGCGCAGAAGAGATTCGATCCTCTTCAGCCTGTAGTCATCACCAATACGACTCCAGAGCCTTCACTTTCGGAATTCCGAAAACGCGGACTTGGAGGGCCGCCAAGGTCGCCAGCAACAGCATGCGACATCCCAATCCGGAGCAATGAAGATATAAGTGCCAACGCTCGGGCCACCTCTCGGGCCACTCCTCGGGCCACAGGTGGTGCTCCCCAACACGACCACGTTGTCCAACCGCGTACAACACCACGAGCCGCATCCAACTTTCGCTCCCCCACCATGGCTCGAGGTTCAAAGTCCGCCGGTGTGCTCGGTGGCCACTCAGCTTTTCGTCAGCAGGAGCTCAGTCGGGACGGAACCCCGGTGCCCAAGAAGAAAGGCCGCACTGTTGGACGGCGCAAGGCAACGCACAGCAAAGAAGCGCAAGCCAAGGCTGCCGGAATGTCCTTACAAGACTATACTGCGCACTGCAAGTCTACCGGTGCTGCTTCGCGATCCTCCAGCACTGCCTCGCACCGTAACTATCCTGTTTACCAGTGCCGGTGGGCCGCATGCACGTCGGAACTTCACAACATGGAGGCATTGCGCAAGCACGTCTACAAGTTCCACCAGGCCAAAAATTCGTACAAAAAGTTCCCTTGCTTCTGGGATGGTTGCAAAGAGAACGAGGAGAGCCTAGATCCTCGCACCGGCAAACCGAATGGATTCTCTGTGGTTGGCGACTTTCAAGATCACATGGAGTTTGCTCATCTTGGACCCAAGTCTTGGGAGCTCGGGGATGGCCCCGCTGCAGGTCTCTCGGGTTAGTCCTTGCGTTTGTGTTGCACGGTTGCGTATTTCAGTATCAAGCTTTCTCCAGGCATGCTAATCGACGTGGGCCGTTCAGAGTTACAAGACTCAAGTAGTGAAGCCTACCTATACGATTGCGAAACAGGTCGACAGGTCACTCCGAAGATTGTTCCACGGAACATCAATTCTACTGAGAGGATTCCAGAGAAGGAGAGCAAGAAGATAGTCGAAGAAAAGTCGAAGGGAACTCCTGAAACAAACCGGCGTTCCTCGGGAGACTCATACGTTGTTGGATTCTCGCCGTAGTGATGGGACATTGATAGAGAAAGATAGAAACATAGACGATTGGTTTTGGGCTCGACACGATGACGGCAGGATGTTGACCACAATCAGGTCAAATCTTTCAGGTTTCCTCCTGCGACAGCAACACCATCACGACAGAAGGGCATTCAAACGGGTGTGATAGATAACTTAGTAGTCAAGATGAGGTTCAGGTGTAGAGGCAATAATTCATTTCCCTGACCGATTGACACCGCTAACGCCGCCCAATTTAAGTTGGTTTGGTATCCTCAGCGCTTTTCGCGGCGCTACTGCCCTTCGGCTGCCACAGCTACGACACTATGGTGACCAGAACACAACTGGATTTGAATTTGCTTCCTTCACCAATTGCCGAACATATAATGGGCACATGGATGGCAGTTGTGGCCAAGTGTCCTCCGCGACTCAACCTGAGAGCTTCATCTAGCTCCTTCCCTTTCTTGCGGGCAGAGCGTCTGCCCTGCGTTCTTTGGAGAGAGGCTCGGCATCTTTGGCGTTGATCTCGAGGAAGTGATATAGGACGATCATCAGCATAGCGGCGCTGCCGAGGAAAATGGCGAGCGTGTAGAGTCCAGTGTCGGAGATCATGATGGTCGACGGAGGGTATGGAGGCTGCGACTATGGAGGAGAGCGACGTCTGGAATTGCATCAGTGTATGTCGCAACGGGACCATGAATTAATTTACGTACTGGGACCTGATGGACTGTGAAGAGCGGACAAGGAGTGCGGGTCCAATGAGAAGTATCGTCGGCGACTTTCGAAAGCAGCTGGCGACACACGTATGGAGAGTACCGTGGCCGCGTCGTCAGGCAGAGCGCATGGACAGGCGACTCCTGAGGCCTGAGGCAGGCAAACACGTTTCCAGCGGAATAACCCGTTCCGAACAAGTCGACGAGCAACCCCACCGACTTCGTCATTGTCAGTGATTCTTCCCATCTCTAACAAGTCGCATGCGAACTGCGGAAAGCCACCACCACCCCCACCAC
>JAIFKG010001707.1:0-15351 GCA_020351975.1 Phyllosticta ampelicida
CCCCTCTCCTCCATTTCCTTCGGGACACCTGCGTCGCCCTGAAGATCACCATCACGACCACGGCCCCAGGAAAGGCTACCGTCTTTGGGACCAGCAGGAGCATTTACGCCTCCTGGCCCCACCGCCCCCTGCCGTTGTAAACAACGGCCCATACCACCACCAAACCCAGCCTGTGGAGCGCTACTATGGCAGCGCTCAAGCCTTGTCCACTAGGGGTGGATGGGGTGCTGGTTGTGATCACGGCTGGGTTGGTGGTAGTGGCCGTGGTGGTGAATGTGACCTCGGTGGTGACCGCGGTACCCCCCTTGCCTCTCATGGCAGGAAAAGGGGCTATGAGGAGTTGTCGCCCTCACCAGAACCGTCGACGCGTCATGGCCACCCAGTCCAGCCATACCGCCCTTACCAGCCCCTGCCGTCGGAGCGCGTACCACCATTTTCGGGCACGCTGGAGAATCGCGCCAAGTTTTCCATGAACAAGCGCAAGCGGGCGCAAATCCAACCCGGCCGCATCCTCTTCCTCAAGCACCAATCTTCCATTCACCTCTTCACGTGCTTGATCTATCAAATGGGCGACAATGAGAGGGAGTTCGGGCGTGCAGAATTCCAGAAAGTCGAGCGCTTCTTCAACCACCCGGTGATTATCATGGAAGCACCAAACCACCGCGACCTTGTCAAGGTGGTCACAATGACTACTCTTGGGGGTCTTACACCAGAGGAAAAGTACGCCGAAGACAACTTCAATGAAGATAAGCACGGTGGCGGCCGGGCAGAGCTTTTCCGAAGCGACTACATTGAGATTCACCATCCAGGCGTAAGCGACGCCGCGCCCAATCCCGGTGGCACGACCCCCCTGTTTCTCAAGAACGGAAAGAAGATGATGGAGCGGTCGTATGTCAATTTGGATGGCGGCAAGACGTACTGGGTGGAGGCCCAGTACCTCGTCCCTTACCAAGACAGGGGCGAAAGGAATGCCGACTACAGGCTGCAAGAAGAATCTTTTTCGTTTTTGGTTGCACGCCGCGCCCAGCTTGAGGCGGACAAAGAGGCTAAGGATCGCGCGAAGTGGCCTTCGGGCAAGGCGCCTACTAGCCGTTGGTAGGATGGGACAGTTTTATCTTTGGTTGCGGTTTCGTTACTAGGTGTCGCCGCTTGGGATTTTTCTCCTCTTTTGCACCAATACCCCTCACAGTTGTGTTCAGCAGCTTTCCCACTACACCTCGGCACCGAGTACACTCCTTATTTGTGCGGATTTGATAGTTCATGAAACGAACGTTTTGTCTATACCATCAAGATTGTTTCTAAGTCCAGCGTGCTATGTCACTGATTGCTCCTCAAACGTGTGCATTACCACTCAGGGTTTCCTCTAAATCCAGCGCGCCTTGCTACTACTGACCACTACCCATGCGCTTGTCTTACTATAGTAATATAGATTAGATAGAAAATCAAGCTTTGCTTCGTCCAATTTCAGCAGCTCCTATTACTGAAAGCTCCCTAGACGCCCGCTTTACCGGTCGCTGAGAACAGAGATTGCATATGTCCAATTAATCGTGCAGCAGCATGAGTACTCCCTGTTTACAACTTTTGTCTCGCGAATGCTTCATATCTTTACGTTTGTGAGCCGCCAAAATACTTGAAAGTCCCAGTACGCGCTCGTACGACTGCTCCTCGGCTGTACGCTGTCGACTTCGTTGCACCACAGCTCCCTGACTGCTGAATTGCCGCTTTGGGAAGGTTCCTAGGGCAGCCCCTGTCTTACCGATGCTCTCACGCTTCATGATTCGCTGGTGACGCACGACCAACGAACGGCTCGCTAAACCTTATCCCAACGACCAACATGCGAACAGTATATTTCCAGAGAGATGCTTGTCGAGAAAAGATAGCCTTGAGTGGGCTGGTAGTTTTGAAACATTTCGGGAGAATTTTCTATCACCGCTTGCTGCGCACTCATGAGTGTGTCGAAAATAGCCGTTGTATCTGTTACGCTTGACCGCGGTGCTTGGGTGATCCTGGGCAGGCACAACCTCGCGACTGCCGCTCCCTCCCAGTAGCTGAACATTCACAAGCGGCCAACGTCTTGCCCAAATTTCTTTTCCCCGCAAAAATATTCAACACGAGCTTTTCATCTCTTGCCGAAACAATGCACCACCACGACTTCGAAATGCCCCTCCTGTCCACATCGCATTTCGCGGCATCAACTTTCCTGCGGCTCAGATCTTCAAATGTCTCATGCATACGTCACGAAGCAGTTCCTCACAGACGGAACTTGGCTTAGGTCTTGACTTTATGCGCTCGAATATGATAGTTGGAAAAAAATCTGTTGACATTACTCGGCACAGCACCACTCAGCAAAGACCGCAACGACAGATCGATTCTTGTGAATTTCCGCATTGCAGGGTGGGTGATTTTTGGTGTAATACTGTGACCAAATAAATGAGAGAGAAGAGTCAGTTCCGCAGTCTGCCTGATCTCGGACAGCTCCGAATTATGTATTTTATCGTTCCAAGCTCAAACAGCTGTCAACGTTGGGCGGTTTTGCCAAACAGCTCTCTTGTCGTACCAAATACTACACCGATGGAGTTTTCCTTCACGTGATGTCAATATAAGATTGCTTTTAGAGTCGTAGTCCATTGAACGATCAAGAAGCGGGAGGTCAAAAAATATTCGTCCAATCAGGCGCTTCAAGCTGTGGAGGCTCAGCTGTGGCATCGGAAGATATCTAAAATATGGGAGTAGAGAGGGAATTATGGCCGCAGCAGCGGATGGTCCGTATTTTCAGGGAATCAAGCGCTGGGGGATTTGTGGAGCGTGCTTTCACACTGTTGCGATTCCCGGAAGATGCGAGCAGCCGTTGAGGCTGAATTCGGTCGAATAAGAAAAGATCACTTCTTGTCGTTTTCCAACGACGAGATTTCCAAATCCCTGCGGCATTTTTCTTGGTCATGTTGTTTGTCTTCCGTAGGCCGAAATGACAATTCTACATTTTGAATCTTATGAGCGCCTTCTCTACACACCCTGGATGAGTTCTGAGAAGACTACCTGCTGTATGGGAAAATGAGGTACATCTTCTATCGCTTTTCCGGAAAACAAGTGCGTGGGTTGTGGGGTATGTGTCGACCAGAGATCTCCGAGGCTCACAAATTTGTTTGCTGTCTGTTGCAAAGGAAATGAAAGATTAGCATCCGGATTTGGAGAGGTTGAAGGACGGAGTTTCGAGCAGGAGAGGTTTTCGGGTTAGTCGTAATGATAATAGAATGAATGCTTGCTCCGATTGAGTACCTTGGACTTTCGTACTGAAGTCGGTAAGCATCGCTGGCGATCTTAAAAAGGAGTTTCGCGCTCTTCCAGTTATCCGTGCTTGAAGTTTGGTTGAGAAAGAATCGAAAACTATCCGTATTAGCTATTGTTGTGCGAAGACCAAGACGATTCAGTTTGCACAGTGCTAGGAGGACTTCAAGCCCACCGTTTTTTCGCAAAACCAAGAGGATTTTAATCTGTCCGAATGCCTTGACGATAGGATAAAGCTATTTTCGAGGCTGAAAGGCAAGTCATTTGCCTTTTCGGGACCCCAAGCGAGGGAGGTCTCGGATTTGGGAGACGTCAGTTCACAGTTCAGTCCAGTTACGTTAGTCCAGGCGGATACCGTTGAATTTAATCACCGTTCAGGGGGAACCGGGCAGTCTCATTCGAATCTGTTGAAGCGCCTGTCTACGACTGGTGAATAGTCACCCCTTAGCTACCCGCCTTCTTCGCGGAACGACATTGACGCCCAAGCCTATACCTACGCCCGCACACACGCAAACTCACCACAAGCGCAAGCTTGTGACGACCAGGCAAAGACTTCAGCACTTGAAGAGGACGTCGCTATTGTTTCTTCAGATTTCCTTGACCAACAGCAAGATCTTAACACGACAAAACGTACACAGTTTGGTGCAGTTCCGCGACCGGGAAGTCAGTTACGCCATGCGTCAATATTACCCGAGTTATCCTCCTGGCTTTACACAGCAGGAATTCATTCCGACTCAGACCTCAAGCGCCGGCTGGGGCATTATGGAATACTCCAACATGTCCTACCCGTCAAGCGTTGACAGTCTCAATGGTAAGCACTTCTAGTCGCAGTATACGTACACGTATTGTCGCATTTTGCTCACAGCAGCATGAATCAAGGTCCAGTCATGCAAGAGAACATGGTAGCTCTTGATCATCATGCCCTCTATTGCGATCCTAGATGGTGTGAGAGCCAGGGAAACGTTCATCAACAGCAGCAGTGTTGGACTCAAGCTCCCTCGGCGCCATACCCATGTGGTGCACCTTTCGCCTATTGGAACCAGATACCTCGACAATGTCTGTTGCCTCGCCCTATGAGACTCATTTGGAGCTCAAGCTGACGGTGATATGCTCAGATCTTGGCCCATTTGGCACCGTTCAGCGAGGATGCAGCCCGGTCGCCACAGACGTTTTCCCGATGCATGCCACAAGAATGCTTTATCCGTCGGAACCAGTGCCCCAGACCGTGTACTATGCTGGAACCCTGCCAGCCGGAGTTTTACGCACGCGAAAAGGTCTTGAGAATGCCGGTCTTCGACAAGTCAGGGCCCACAACGCAGCAGTTCCACCGCAGATTCCACTGGCTCACCTCTCCACCAACCAAAAGCTTGGTCGTGGTCGTAAGGCTGAGCCGCACCCGCTCCCTGGTATGATATGCTATCTCCACAAGGATATCGAGAGTGAGGTTCTGCGGAAGCAAGTCAGGAACAAGACAGACTATGCAGAAATTTTGGGCCATCCTGTCGTCGTTCTTCCACTTCCAACACAGCGTGGCGAGATTGCTTTTGCTAAAGTGACGACATTTGGAGGTATGCCGGCCGAGCAGAAGTTTGCTGGTTGCGACGACAAGACAACGAGGAGGTTTCAGAGAGAGTATCTTCCAATCGCCCACGGCGAGAAGAAAAAGGGAGAGGTCTTTGAGCTTCAAGTGAAGAATGGGCGGAAGATGGGCGCCAGGTCCTGGGTCAATATTGGCCCAAGAAACATTCTTCGGATTGAGGCCGGACACCTTCCTCCTTTCAGGAGGACCACCAAGCAGGGCGTGGAGTACTCACTCACACTTGACTCTCTGCAGGTACTCATGTACCACTACTGGAGCCTTGTCCACGAAGACGACTAGGCGAGACATTGTACGCGAGTCGCTGGTCAGGCCCAAGTTTGGAGAGGTTGGAGCGGTTGTCGGCAAGTATGTGTCTTGACCGTGGATTTCCGGCGGTGCAGTGTTGGATAAGAAGCTTGCGTGAGCACGGTTGAAGTCTTGTTGGGCTTGTTTGATGTGGACAGAGGACGTAAAGTTGGCGCAACTTGGGGGGTTATTTGATATGGAGAGAGGGACAAAAGTTGGGGTGGGTTGGGGGCTTGCTCAGATAGACTGGAGATGTTAGATAGACAAATGTGCGCCTAGATGTTGCGACGCGCCGAAGTCGCCCGGCTTTTCTAGAAATTGTCGGTGCAAACAGCCCCCCAGATTACTCTTGTTATCGAATTGAGCTCTACTTCCAGCAAAAAGTAACCTAGTCCCGAAATAGGTTTTAGCATAGTCATCCTGCCCAAGACCGCTTGTCTATGATGACGATCGGATTGCAGGGTATTGTTTCTTGACAATGTGGTGCTCCTTTCATGATTGACCGGCGGCGCCCGTCTTTATCGTGGTTTATATTATGTCAAAGATTTCCTGGGACCGCTGCTTGAGAAGGTTCGAGCAGGTCGTCGTTCTTCGGATGATTATTCACAAATCACAAATAACATCATTCTGCAGGCGAGGATGCCAAAGGTAAACCATACCACTCTTCAGCTGGGCCGAAGCCGTGCTTCAACTTTAGCAGCCCCGACGCCCAGTAGTCAGCAGGCTTCTCAGAGCAAATGAAGCTCAGAGGCGGCACCCGAAGCCTCAAGAGAAGGCTTGTATCTCCAGCTGACAGCTTCCCAGGCATCTAGCGAGCGAACAATGGGTTCAAGCTTGTCGCTCCGCTTTGGTTGTTGCGCAATCCAAGACACGACCTCGGCACCAAAGCAAAGGTCTCAAAGTAAGCCTCCTGTTCCATATTGAGGGCTGACAGCATATTAGGTCCAGGAATCCATACCAAGAATGCAGGCAAACATGAGCGTAACATTGCAGCGACTCAATGCCCCGAAGGATTCGATGATGCCGAAGAGCGCGACTGGAGACGTTGGGGCGCGATCGACCGTAGCAACTTGATAGCGTCTCTTTTGAGCATCCCGGTAGAGAACTCCCAACGCAACCACAACTGATGGATCGTTCCCGGTCGCATTGCATTTCTGCCACGGGTGCGCAAAGGGTCAGTTCTGGTCGACCAAGTCCCTCCTAAATTTCAAGCACGAATTGCTAAGCACCCGGTTTTCATAATGAGTGCCCCAAGCTCACGGAGCGTGGTCGCGATTGTAATCCTGACAAGTCTCGGCAGACAAACGGTCCAGGAAAAGTATTCCAAGATGTATGCTGGGGATCCCAGGCGAGCCCGTATATTTGGCGGTGACCATCTCCTAGTCCAGCATCGAAATACGCCACTCCACGATGATACGCCCCTGCTGAAATTGAAAGACGGTAAGGAAATGGCACGCAGAACATATATGAGTGCCGCCTATGGCAATTTCAATGTGCAGGCCCAGGACCTCGCCTTGTATCGCGAGAACGGCTCCGGGAAGGATAGTGAGCTTTTCTTGGATGAGACCTCATTCAAGGAATTGGTAAGATATCATGACCATAGGAGAATGAACCAGGCGTCCATCGATGAGATGAAATGGCCCGCAGGATGCCCAAGACCCTCAGAGCTACTCGGGAATGGTCCCAGGAGCGCCCTGCCGAGAATTTCGATTGCGGCTCCGAACTGAATTCAAGCGCCCATGTGGCTATGTACAGTTGACAGCAGCCATGGAGCTTGTTCTCTTGGTAGTCAAAATAATAATAGGTAAGCTTCGAAGCCATCCCGAATTTGACGTACAAGGCAACACAACAAGTGGTGAAGCTATTTGTTCCAAGTTCAGGCCTCTCAGCCGCGTACAAGGTACGTCATCCTTTCGAAGATGACAAGCGTCGAGCCAGACATACCGGGGCGTTGCTGAGACAAATAATTCTCGTGGCATTGACCTGGGTGACATTTCAATGCCTCACGTTTCTCCCCAACTGTGGCTATTCCAAGCTCTTTCATCCTGTGGCAATGGTAGATTGTCCGGGTTCCTGGACATCGACAGTCGTAATTACTGGGGCTAAGCGAAAGAGTCTGGTAGCAGGAATCTGAACTTTTCGTGACATGCGCTGGAAATCCGAGGCAATAGGGCGCTGAGATAGAAAGTTTCAAGCTAGAGGAAAGATTACATCAAGCAAAAAAGATCCTGAATACAGATCTTTATATCTTAATGAGCCCAAGAGTGAATCAATCGAGAGTAGGAAAGAGATGTGAATGAAGGCTTTCATGGCTGGGTTTGGCGAAGCGACGAGAAAATCTTCCAATGCATACATGGAAACGACCCTGACTAAAAGACTAGAAGATGAGAAAATTTTGGAAACGCTGATGAAGGAATGATCGAGGTTCAAGAATTGGATGCCAGTGATGGGTTGGGGAGAACGGGGCAATGGGTGAAGGGGGAAAACATTTTGCCAGCGGCAGGCGGCAGGCGGCAGGCGGCGAAGCGCGGCAGAACAGCAGCTACCGTCCGCAAGAGGCCAGCTACGCTGATGCCGCACCAAACATTCACTCATCCACATCGCAGCGCGCGCAGCTCCGGCTTTTCGCTGCTTGCACTTCAAAGAATCCCCTGTTCCTCCCAGTTTTTCCGCTGCCGACGTCAAATACTCGCGCAAACTCACCAAAATGGTATTCGACCCTACAAGTCCCATATGCCAACATTCCCCGCCACGATGCTAACAGCCAGGCCGCAGACCGCGTTGTTCAACTTCCAATCACTCCTCCTTGTCATCCTGCTCCTCATATGCACAAGCACCTATCTACATGCCGTGGCGCCGGGAATACTCGATCGTAACAAGGACGGGTACGTTGCACATCCCCACTCCAAAATCAACGGCCCTCTCCATGTCGCATCAACACTGGAAAGCCTGGGCGATGTCTACCAGCCGATTGCACCATGCTGCCACATCAGTCAGGGCGCACAACTCACCGCAAAACCCGGACACATTGGAGTGGTGTGACATGAAAGCAAGAGACAAGCGCTGACACGCGACACAGCGTCTTGGGAATCTTTTGGAAATTCGCACGAGTCGGCGAGCGGCTGAGCCCGTACGTCAGCTTATGTTGTGTGCTGATGGCCGTACGTGGAATCTCTCCCCCTGCTGATAGTGGACCGCAGACTGACTCGACGCGCGACTAGGCTTCGCTCTTCATGGGCTCGTAAGCGTTGCGCCAAATACACGATGCGAGCATGGGAATTGGCGTGAGGCGTTTAGGCAGAATGATTTTAAAAGATGGCGTTTCGGGGGCGACTGGTTCATCGTTCTTGCGTACGCAGCGTGGGACGCAGTCTGTTTTGGTAAGGGCAAAGTCCGGTATTATTGCCGTGCTTGGTTTTTGGCGATGGTTTGAGAATGACGGGCTCCACAGGTAAATCTGGGACTGCCCGTAGACAATACTGATTGCGAGCGTAAGGGGCGATATGTGGAGAAACGATTAACATCATTCAACAGAGGGCCAGGCTCTCATGCGAATGCCCACCACTAATTACGTTACCACCAGCCTGTCTTGTCGCTTATTGCCTGCATGAGTTATCAAATGTCCCTAACCGCGCAAAACAGCTTTTGAACCTCTTGATATCGCTGTCTCAACTATCTTCCTGCTGCTTGCCCGCTCTTCCTCTCCTTCGAATCTCTCGAAGAAAGGCAGCAGAGCAGCGCGCAGCGCGCACGCCCGAACCATAGCCACCTCGTCGAATTCGAGACTGACGGCTTGCAGGCAAAGGCTCAAAGTGTCCGCAGACAAGCCAAGATACTTGCGAGCTCGGGTCAACGACACCAGGAGGCCTCAGAATTCTAACATTAGAAGTCCGACGTTGAGGAGTTTGTCCGTAAACAGGTACCCATTCGGCTCAATCTGACCGAACAAACTCTGCCTCTCCACCTCCCTCTCCTTCTCACTCCATACCCTTGCCAACCGCCGCCGCCGCCGCAGAGTGACGAGACGATGGGCCAGCGGACAGACAGACGGGCAAGGCAGCGGGAGTGGTAGGTTGACAGCATCAGAGGGGCGGGGTGAGGCGTTGGTAGGAGTGGTTGTTCTTCGTCGAAACGACACGCTGCCGCGACGTCGCGGACGCGAGGTTTGAGAGATGCGACGAATGGATGGCTGTGTGTGGGTGTGGGTGGCAAGCTATCACAAGGCCAAGATGCGTGGCCAGACGCAACTTCTCTGACAGGGAGCGCGTTTTGTTCGCCTGTTTGTTGTTGGATACCTGTTTGAACATACGTACACAGGACGATTGCATCCTTCCAAGTGATATGGGCGAGCTCTTTCACGTAAGAATCTAATAGCCAGAGCTGTTCACATCCTTGGCACAGAGAGCACAGCGAGCGGCAATGGCAGTAGAAAAAGGTAGTGGTGGAAGAAGCGAAGGCTTTTGAAAGTTTTAGAAGTGCTATGAGTCGGGCGTTGTTTGGTTGGAGTTACAATAATGGTAGTAATTCACAGTTTTCAGAACGAATGCCTTGACCTTTCGCACCGATCCGCAATAAACAGACGGCATGGTGGTGGTATGATGATAGAGGAGGGGGGATGTAGAGTGGTAGAGAAAAGAGTACGACAAGTTGGTGAAGCTGATCGCAAGAGAAGAAGAGGGCAAAGGGGGAAAATCCATCGTGAACCGTTCAGTCTCCCAACCAACCCGTCCCTATCCATCCTGACCGTTCGTCGTCCGTTTCGTCGTTCATCGCTGTTGTGTTGTTGTAGTGGTAGTAGTTGTTGCTGCTGATCGCTCGCTGAGTGTCTTTCTTCTTCTTCTTCTTCTTCTTCTTCTTCTTCTTCTTGTTAGTCTTCTTTGTTGTGTTTTGCTTGCTTGCCTTCCCCAGGAATAGAACAATACAAAAAAGATTGCGGCCAAAATCTGCCAGCCAACCGACTCATACACATACAAAGAACAGCCTGCTTCTGCTTCTTCTTCTTCTTGTTTGGTCCTGAGTGCAATGTCATTGGTGTGACGTCCCTCACTTGGCGCTACCACCAGCAACAGCGCCCTTGCCATCGCCAAACGCGCCACCATCAACGCTCTTGCTGCGGCCACCGCGGGCATCGCGCTCCACGTCACTAGCATCCTCGACAACGACGTTATCAACGTCGAATTCCACATCGCGCATGGCAACGCTGCCGTTGTCATCTTCCTCGTCCTCGTCGTCGTCCTCGTGGTCCGTGACGAGTCCCGGAGCCGAGTCAAGCGTGTGCGGCGACATCTCCATCGTCGGCGACTCGAGTACGCCGCCGCGCTCGGAACTGACTGACGAGGCCGACTTCGTATTGGGACGGTGCATTGGCACCATAGAAGATCCGTGCAATGACCCTGGGGGACATATAGGGTTCATGTGGTTGGGAGCGAGGGATACTGGTGCCATGCCTCCGCGGGCAGGCTGCCGACTGAGGGGCAGGCCCCTTTGCAGTTTGGCCACGTCCGCACCCTTTTGTGTTTGCGGCTTGGGAGTTGCTTGTGCCGATGGTATTTGTTCCGTCTCGTCGTCGTCGTCTTCCGTCTCCTCAGGCAGCTCGACCTTGGTGCGGGCAAAGTCTACGAGCTGGTTGAGGTCGACCGAAGCACCCGACTTTTGTAGCAACGCACTCAGGTTGGGAGTCTGAGGAGACGGTACAAATGACGAGTCCTTGCGTATCGAAGCGGGCGCGCTATTCTCTTCCTTCTTCGGTAGAGGATGAGGAGGAAGCGGCTTCGACTTGGGAGGAACGGACTTGATCAGGGGATGGACAAAGGGACCGCTGGTGTGAGAGCTGGCGACAGGGGTTTGGGGCGTCGAATCATTTGTCGACACCACAACACCCAACTCATTGACGTCGACGAGGACGCCGCACTCAACGGCGGCCTGGTCATGGCTCTCAAACTTTTGATTGTGCTTGATACGGCAGTGGTTGAGGAAGCCTTGAGTGTTGGAAAAGTTGCTATGCCTGCAATCCGGGTGGTGACAGAACAAGCGGACCCATTTGCCATCGGTTGAGCGTCTGTGCAGCAAGGGATCTATCTTGGGCGCCGAAGGGTCGCCAAGCGCTTGTAGTTTTGAGCCGGCGGACGCACGTGACGAACGCGACTTTCCCGCCGACGGGAGCTCGGCTAGACTTCCCCTGGTCGCACGGCCCTCGGCAACAGCGGCGCCAGTCCGGCTGCCGGCGCTCAAGCTTGCCGCAGGAACGGAGTCGAACTTGGGATCCGGGATAAGCCACTTGGCGTAATGGCGAGTATACGGGCCGTCCGCGACGCCCCATGGAGCTGGCTGCTGTGGTGTAGTGAAGCCCTGCCGCGATTGGAGGGCCGGGCCCACTCCTTGGGCGACGTCGCTGGATAGCGCGTCCGTTCCCGGATAGGGAATCAGTCTGCACCGGCGGATCTGTTCCAGCGCTATTTGGCACTTTGCTAGCTCCTGTTCGATAAGGCGCAGCTCGCTGTGCTTGAGGAGAATTTCGTGATCAAAGTGCGATTCGATGATTTGCTGAAGAGGTGAGTAGGTCGTGGGGTCCGTCATGTCGCACGGATTGTTCTCCATGGCGAGCTGTTGCGGCGCTGGCTGCTCTGCTGGCGGCGCGTTTGCGCCAGCATGCAGAAGCTCTGCCTCCTTGAGCGACGGGGCGTCGCTGCCTTGGACTGAGCTCTGGACGTGCGGAGTAGAGGTGGCGGCCAAATGCGCAGGCGTCAGGATCGTAGGCGCATCCGACGTGGGACAGTCAGGCCTTCCTATCTCTACGACAGGGCGCACCTCGCCGGCGGCGTACTTCCACTTTTTGGCGACATGCGGGGGCTCGGGGCTGTTGGTGCGTTTGCGCTTCAGCTTGCTGAGCAGTGAAATGTCGACGACAGGACGCTGCTTTTGAAACTGAGCCTTGTCCATGACGGGGTTTTCGGAGCTCCATGGCAAACGGAACATGGACTGCATAGCGTGAGGACAAGACGCGACGGCGACGCAGCGATCATCTAAAGTAGCGGGTGACAGTGAAGAAGTGGTGGTGTTTGCGGTGGTTGCTGCGATGCTGGTCTGCGCGACGCGATGTTTGGGCGCGAGCTGGCGATGTCTCGGCAACGGGCGGATTGCGACGAGGGGGCGATGATCAATAGGGGAGCTCAGATATTAAAGGCGGGAGCGTGCTGATCGGCCAGCGAGCGGAGAGAAGAATAGGGCCGGTTGATGAGCGCTGGGAAGGGGCGGAGGGAAAGCCAACACGGGATGCAGGCGGCGCGCAGAGGTGAGGGTGGATCGGTAGCAACACCAAGGGCGACGTTTGGCGGCAGAATGGGTAGTGAATGGTGAGAGGTGAGAGGTGAGTGGTGAGTGGTGAGCGGTGGGTGGTGACGGAAGAAAACGGCAAGACGGAAGGGGGGCCGGAAGGAGGACGTGAGAGGTCGCAGGCTGGAGGCGGCAGAGGGCGACGGTCGGAGGCGCGCGTGTGTTGTTGTGGTGAGGAAAGCGGGTGGCGAAATTTCTTGGTGAGGCTTGGTTGGGAAAAGGAAAGAGAGGAGAGGATAAGGATTTGGGTGGGTTGGACGTGGATGCAGCAAGAGAGAAGTGAAGTGAAGAGAAACTTGCTCCAAGCAGCGCAGCAGAGAGACGAGAGCGACTGGAGCGAGGGAGCGAGCGAGCAGGCGGACAAGAGCGGGACTACGAGCTGACGAGTGACGAGACGAGCAGCGCAGCGCAGCGCAACGCAGCGCAGCGGTCGGCGTCGCCTTTCTGGGCTGGTTGGCTGCAGCGCTGCCAGTGTTTGGGCCGGCCGGGGATGCTAGCGGGCGTCCTGACGCAACAACAGAGTCGTCCAGTCTCCAGACGTCAGAAACGCGCATTCTTGGCCGCTGACAAACGCCTTGGTCGCCCTTGAGGGTTATCGCGAAGAGACGCTGAAATGATGGCTCCTGATGCGGCACGTCCGCGACTCAATGCGAGGCTTACATTATCGCGCGTTACGACCCTACGGCCTGCCATTCGCTGTTTCAGGGGCCCTGCCCTGCCATCCATCGCTCTGAGCCGGGCATGTTCGAGAAGCTCCATCTCTGCCTGCCTGCGCCGAATGTGTCACGGCTGACAGCGACGCTACCGATGCCCTGCCGCGCTGCTGCGTCGAGTAAACGCCAGGATGACTGTACATTTACACTTACACTTACATTTGACCGGCCATGGCTTTTTCTACGAGCCCGCCCATGCCGTTCCCCCAGTCCAAGTCGATGGGATGGTCACGTACCTTGTGTTCCGACCAAACCCGCCCCGCAAACAGCGAACAAGCGTTGGCCATGTCATAAAAGTGGGTAGATATCCAGCTAGACTGCAGTCGAATGCACTGCCTGACAGCGCCAACTGGGAATGAACATTCACTGCAACCATTTCGAAACCCAAAACCACGCGGCGCGACCGGCGCCGTCGCACTTGATACAGCTGCTGTTGCTGTTGCTGCCCGTCGTCTAGAATAACTAAGCAACCTGTGCAGCCGTGCCTTTGCGCGTCCCGTCGTTTGTTTGGGCCCCCGCGTGACCATCTCTGCTTCTAATCGTCAAGCACCGCGACCGCCCACCACTTTCCGGATCATCGTCGCATGCACGTCCTCTTCCTCTGCCCTCGTCGCGATCCTCGCTCACCTCACTGCCTGCGTCAGTCGCCTGCCCACCGCCTTGTCGTGCTGTCCCCGCATGATTAAAGTATAACCCCGGAGAGCAGCCCGCCGCATGAAAATGGAGCACATCTGCCAGCGCAAACACACACGCGGCGGGTCAAACGCGCGCTCGCAGAGAAGGGCTTGGAGCACCAGCTGTTTGCCTTTGAAACAGCACCGAGTTTCCACCTTGTTATGCTGCTGCACCGTCGTCTGCGGGGCCCAGCGACAACGGCGAGAGCAGCACCGCAGTCTTCGGCCAAATCCAAGCCAAGATCCCGCGCACCGAATCTCCCAGATGCGCTTCGCATCCCGCAGGTCGCGCCATCCATGTCATGGCTCCCCGTCCTTGCTGGGAGATCGCCCCGGCATGCGTTTTTTGGCCGCCTGCACCATCTTGTTCCGTTCGTTGTGTCGCACTGCCGAAGGTCGACCTGCAGCTGCTCTGCGCTGCACAAGCCGCCCGCTCTCTGCTGCTGGCGTGGTCGCACAGTCTCAGGGGTCAGGCGACACACGATCAAAAACAATGTCATTGCTGTCGTAGGTGCCACCCTACTGACTGTTTAAAAAATGCGGCGCCGCGCCGCACGGCGTGGCGTGGCGGCGCGCGGCTCCAACCACGGTCATGACGGTGACGACCATTTATGGCTTCACCTTGTCCTTGCCCAGACGCCTATTCTTGACAGACTTCCCAACAATCTGCTGCGAGGACGGCTGCTTGTCGTGCCTTGCTTGCTCTCACTGCGGAAACGCCCGTGCCCGTCCCGTCGCCGCATGTAGGTACGACGTCAAATTGGGATTAGGGCTTGGATTGAACGCTCCCTTAAGTCCCTACTTCATGTGGACGAGAGGCCGAACAGTCGCCATCCGCGCGTCTCATTTGCGGCGAATCGATCTGCACCTTACAAACCGCGGCGACACTTCGTATCGCGCGGTTCTTCGCATGCGCCATCTCGATTTCCTCATCCCACTCCATCGCTAAACCTCTCGAACTCTTTCCAAATCCTAAACAACTCCAAAAACAAACCTCGCCTCGCCAAAACAAGGAATTTTCTGGCAAACTAGCCTTTGCCCAGAAAGCTCCAGCCTCCCACTCCCTCCCTATGTTTGCCGTAATTTAGCCCTTCCAAAACCTCTGCTTCATTCTCCCACGCCTATGCTAGGTGCCCTGTCCTGTACCACAATGAAACGCGATTTAGGTTGCGCGGCCCGGCGCCAAGGCCCGGCCACCACCACCAGCCCTCAGATCGCAAACGGTGCGCTGCGCTGCGCTGCGCAAGCATCCACGGTGACGAGAAGAACGACGACGACGATGGAAGCCCCGAGTCGGGATGGCTTCCGTCGCGCTCGCCATGTCGAGTAGCGGCGGAGGTGGTGGTGCAAAAGACACCGAAGCGATCGATCCTCGTCGCGTTTCTTGCTCTCCATCCATTTGTCCATGCCGATGCAGCAAAAGAAACCGCAAGCAAACACCCCACCCCAACAACCCATCCCC
>JAIFKG010001709.1:0-52159 GCA_020351975.1 Phyllosticta ampelicida
GTTGTAAATAAACCGCGGCTTGTGCCCGGTCTACCCGCTCCTACGCAGCGGACTCCCAAAGGTGCACCGATACACGTTGGGGCGGCGTGTTCAAAAGGTGGGAAGCTGAATGGTGTCGGAGATCGGTTTGAGTTGGAAAAGAGGTGGAGAGGAAACGTGGTCAATTTTGAAGATTGGGGCGACAAGAGGAATTGGAGCGGCCGAGACCGAGGTTGCTCGGGACGAAAGGTTTGTTGAGGATGCAAACATCAAAGTCATGACAGAATGGCGGCTTCATTGCCGACTCTCGCTACATCGCTGTCGTTGCTGTCGTCTTTGTCATATCTCATCCAGGCACGGCGACGCCCAGCCGAGCCAACATCGTCGCGACTTTTACTGGTTGAGCTGCGCTCCCAGTCCCTTCAAGAAGCCACACGCATCGGCTATCTCCTTTCTCACAACCTCCATCTTCGTCGGCGGGCCTTTGTGGTCGGTAAACAAGAGTCGTTGGATGGCCGCGGGCCCGACCAAGCCGGCGCCCTTGTAAGCTTTCTCCCACGTCGGTGAGCCTGTCTCCTTCTTGGGGTTGGGGTCGAGCTCCGTGATAAAAGAGACCCAGTACGCGTGTATCTGTTTGCGGGCAGCGTTGTGGTGCTTGTCCCTCTTGGGCGACTTGGTGCCGTCGGCGTTTTCAGAGGATCCGTACCAAACGGCATCCGTCTCCGACACGTGCTTCGCGGAGCCCACGTCCCACCGGTACACCCAGATGGGATGCTTCTCATCCTCATGCGCAGATGCGATGAGTAGGTTTGGACACACGTAGCGGATGTCACCGTACAGCCGCGCGGCGAATTCCCGGAATTTCTTGCCTTTCAAGAGCCTCTTGTATCTGTCGAGGCCATGAATCTTGACCAGGTCCTTCTCCGCGAGCCCCGGGTACTGTGCCCGCACAAATTCGTCCCCAGCTTTTTTAGACTTGATTGACTTGGGTGCGAAGCCGAGACCGTCGAATCCGTCGTTACCAATCAGTAGCGGTTTGTTGATCGTGGGTTTGTTGAAAAATATCCGAGGGCTTCCTTTAATGAGACCGTCGTCGACGGCTGGACTATACATGAAAAGAGGCTTACCCTTGCCATCTGGGAAGGGGAGGATCAGGTTACGAACTCCCTCTTGCATCTCCTTCGTGCTCTTTCTGCGCATACAGGCCAGCTTGTCATTGTCCTTGTCGCACTTGACGGCCTTGGCGACTTCGTCAAACTGATATTGCCCGTCCCTCTTGTTATAAATGGCTGGCCAGGCCGCCGATGAAGTGATAGCTCCAGCAATCAAATTTTGGGTGTCCGGATCGATGAGGTGGTGGATCACACAGCCTCCACCAGCACTGGAACCTCCGATGACGATGTGGTCCTTATTGCCACCAAAACTCTCAATGTGATCTTTTACCCAGTGCAGTGCTTTGGCCTGGTCCTTGAGACCGTTGTTGTTACTCCAGTGGTTCTTGCCCTCGCCCTTCTTATCGGCTGGCTCTCCATTTAAGAATCCGTACGCCGCGACACGGTAGTTCAATGTCACAACGATCATCCTCTTGTCGCTCCTCATAACCAAACTAGTCCCGTTGGGAGCTTGTGCCTGGTCACTAAAGCCGCCGCCTTGGATGTAAAAGAAAACTGCGAGCTTGGAGTCATTTTTGGCGTCGGATGGCGCGTAGACGTTGAGGTAGAGACAATCTTCCGAATGCCCTGCGTCTTTGGCTTCGTTTCTAACGCCAATACATGCTGGTCGTCGCTTTTTTCGTCAATATCAACATTCGGGATCGGGGACTTCAACCGAAACATACCGTATCTGCTTGGTACTCTTTGTTCTCGATATCTATGTCTGCCGGTGCGGCAAACCGAAGGTCTTTTTCGGGGTTGGCCGCATAAGGCATTCCCAGCCACTGAGTCACGCCATTCTTCAAAGGCGTTCCATGATAGGATGCGTAATTCAGTTTGACGAGAGGGTCGACGGCGACTGCCTGAAATCCCAGAAAGGCAAGCCCCATTAGCAGCGAGGCTCGCATCTTGCGAGCTGGTGCTTGTTTTTTGTCTTGTTTGGAGCGAATATAGAGGAACCAGTTTCTAAACAAGGAATCGAGAGCACTCCTGGACACTTAATCGAGAGTTGGTTCGGCGACCACCTGCTGGCTGACGCGCCAGCGCGACTTGAGGAACCCAAACCAGAGTAAGGGCGGGAATGGAAGACTTGGACCAGTAGTGAAGGGGGACGAGGGCGTGGACAAAGGTCTGAGAAGGGTTTGAGAAGATGCAAAAGAGTCAGATGGAGACGGCGGCCCTGATTTTGCGGAAGTAAGTAGAGGGTTTGATAACCGCGTTGACGAGACGCGGCGCTTTACTCGACGTGGTGGAGGGCAGTCCAAAATGGAATCCTCAAGAGCCGGCGACGGCTGTTTTGTCGAAGCGAATGTTGAGAGATAAAAGACACCACTGCTATCTGCCAGATGGTCTGTTGATGAAATGTTGAGCTGAGGAGCTGAAGGGAATCGTGTAGCAATGAAGGAAGAGATGGGGGGCTGAAGTCCCCTGGCAAAGGTAACCGATCTCCCATAGCCATCTTAGAGTTGGCCACATAGTGACCGTGGAATCGGGGGTAGCTGCCGTCATAAAGATTAACGCATACAGTAGCAGTGGCGGGGAACTCCCGCCTAACCCAAGAGAGCGAGGTGATGTTGCAGTGTTGCACTCTGTGAGCTACACGTCGGGTAAAATGGCAGGGCAAGACATAGGAGCTGTAATCCTTGTAAGGATTTTTTGTTCCTGCTCTGAATGCCCCTGACATAACCTAGAAGGTCGATTTGGGGATCATCCCCAGGGATGCTTGATCGTAGAGTCTCTTGGCTGCGATCGCAAGCAACGTAACCCGGAGAAAGTTTCCCCACGAGTGCAGCTCAGGAATGATGCACAGCTCGAGACCCTGTAAGAGTCTTAATGAGTGCGGTTAGTGTGCGGCATCGGGAAACTGATGCACAGTAGCTGTTTCAATCCTCGCCTGAACATGTGTCCAAAAGCCAGTACGCGGTTTTCCAAGCGCAACCAGGTCGTTGATCACCAAGACCCTTCCATGGGATTCTACCGTGTGCAGCATTTGAGCTTCGTGAAAACTGGGGACGACGGAGTTGTTGGTCGACCAAACACCGACCTTCAGTTATGCAATTCGGAGCCGGGAAACTCTCCGCGGTTTGGCACCTAGTCAGCTCACAGGGCTAGGGATCTATGCCCGAAACTCGACCAACGCGTCGCATATAGGACATACTTCTGGCGTTAGACTCGGCATCGAGGCTTAGGTCGAAGGGTGTGTCCGGCTAAGTGCTAGAACGGTTCTAGCGCCGACTTGACTTGTATGTCCTTCCGAGCGGATTCGACACACCTCTGAGAATGGCATGCAACGACGAAAAGTTGCATGCTTGGGAAACGTTAAAGTTATTTTAAAAGCTCAAAATTAGCCGGGCAAGTCAAGCGGGCCCAACTGCAACATTACGTACCATCCGAACGGTTTCTCTGCTCGGCCCAATAAACCTAACGGCGAAGGTGTAGCTCGCATGAGGTGCTGCATTTAACAGATATCGGAGTCAGATGAAGAAGTCACCTGTCGTGCAATCCGAAGTTGCTGTTGCGGAAGTTGTGGCGGGCGAGGCGCGGGTGAGCGGGACGGCCAGCCTCAGCCAAGTCAGCTTGTTGGGCTTTCTCTATGGCAGTCATGCATCAATGTTCAAGAACATGGATGATTTTGTTGGTGTGCTATGGGAATGGAGCTTCGCGAACAAGCTGAGTCGAGGTTGTGTCTTGGGACGAGGTCCCAGGGGCCCCATGACGTTGATTGGTCGACGGGAGTAGTCATCGGCCCGCTCTGCCCGTGCCCACTATGGAAGACGCGCTGCTGCTTCTTGCGCGACGCGTCCTCAAGCTGCACTCGGTCCGGGCCTTACAACATCTCGTTGACCTGCTTTGCGCGTCTCAGCCATTTCACGCGACGTGTGAAGATGAGCCCATGAAGTTCTGGATCTCACGACACTCTGATAGCTCCTCAAACCCACCGCAATTCCCACACGGTCACCCAGGCGCGAAACATCAGCTCTTCGCCGCAGCGCACGCGCCGTAGGCCACCATGTACATCAAGCAGATCATCATACAAGGCTTCAAGAGGTGCGAGCGCCTCCTCCAGCGCGAAGGCTTCCGCTAATTCGTCTCTAGCTACAAGGAGCAAACGGTCATCGAGCCCTTCTCATCCAAGCATAATGTCATCGTCGGTCGCAATGGCTCAGGCAAGAGCAACTTCTTCGCTGCCATTCGCTTCGTTCTGGGCGATGCCTACACCCAGATGGGTCGCGAAGAGAGACAGGCCCTGCTTCACGTAAATTTAACCGACGACTGCAATGCATAAAATAGCTGACAGTCTAATAGGAAGGTTCCGGCTCTGCTGTCATGTCCGCGTACGTAGAAGTCATCTTCGACAACAGCGACGACCGCCTCCATACCGGAAAACCTGAAGTTATTCTCCGTCGTACAATTGGTCTCAAGAAAGACGAATACTCGCTTGATCGCAAGAATGCCACCAAGTCCGACGTCCTAAACCTCCTCGAGTCCGCCGGTTTCTCGCGCTCCAACCCATACTACATTGTTCCACAAGGTCGAGTCACGGCTCTGACAAACATGAAGGATACGGAGCGGTTGAACTTGTTGAAAGAGGTCGCGGGTACTCAAGTTTACGAGGCTAGGCGCGCTGAAAGTTTGAAAATTATGCAAGAAACGGACAACAAGCGCTCCAAAATTGACGATCTTCTCGCCTACATCCGGGAACGACTGGGTGAACTTGAAGAAGAGAAGGAAGAGCTACGGGCCTATCAGGAAAAGGACCGCGAACGTCGATGTCTGGAGTACACCATTTACCACCGGGAGCAGGAGGAGATTGCCAGAGTCTTGGAATCCATGGACGAGCAAAGGGACAGAGGTGTTGAGGAAACGGACGACAACCGAGCACGCTTTGTTCAGAACGAGCAACAAATTGCTGATATTGATGCGCAAATCGCCGAGCTCAAGCAGCAGGTCGAGTTTCTCAAAGTCGATAAACGGCAGCTTGAAGACGAGAGGAGAGAAGTGGCACGAGACAAAGCCAAAATTGAGCTCGAGCTGAACGAATTGACCGAGGGACAGTCGGCTGCCAAACAGACCAAAAACCGCCAAGACACAGAACTGCGCCAGATCCAAGCGCAGATCCAGCAGCGCGAGCAGGAACTCGCACAAATCATGCCACAGTACAGCCAAACGAAGCAGCAGGAAGCAGCTCTTCGCAATCAGCTCGCAGAATCCGAAGGGACGCGACAAAGGCTTCTGGCAAAACAAGGTCGTTCATCACAATTCCGCTCAAAACGTGAGAGAGACGACTGGCTTCGCAAAGAAATCGAGGAAGTCAATCTATCGCTGGCTACTCGCAAAGCGATTGCAATGCAAACGAGCAAAGAAATACAGGAGCTGGAGTCAGAAATCCAGGAATTAGAAGGCGAGATTGCTGACCTCCGTTCCCGGATCGAAAACCGAGGGGAAAGCATGCAAAATATTTCCGAAGAGTCGCAAAAGGCAAAAGATGAGCGAGACCAGCTCTCGGACCAACGAAAGGAGCTTTGGCGTGAAGAGGCCAGGCTGGATACCATGACCAGCAATGCCAAATCGGAGCTGGACCGAGCGGAGCGCAAGCTCTCGCACATGATGGACCACAACACGAGCAGGGGTCTCGCTGCGGTTCGCAGAATCAAGCAAAAGTACAATCTGGAAGGTGTTTATGGCTCTCTTGCGGAGCTCTTCGAAGTTAACGACAGATACAAGACTGCTGTGGAAGTGACGGCTGGAATGAGTTTATTCCACTATGTCGTTGACAACGAGGAGACGGCAACCCGCGTTCTCGAGATTTTGAACAAGGAAAAAGCAGGCCGGGTCACTTTTATGCCTCTCAACCGACTCCGATCCAAACCAGCAAACATTCCCAAGGCTAGCGACGCCATTCATATGCTTTCAAAGCTCGAGTTTGACCCCAAATACGAGGCTGCCTTCAACCATGTTTTCGGCAAGACAATCATCTGTCCCAACTTGCAAGTAGCATCTCAGTATGCACGCAGCCACGGGATCAGCGCCATCACTCCGGAAGGAGATCGTGCCGACAAAAAGGGCGCCCTGACTGGTGGTTTCCACGACCCACGCTCGTCACGCATCGATGCTGTGAGGAATGTGGCCAAATGGCGGGCCGAGTTCGGATCTCACAAGGTGCGATTGACCGAGTTGAGAACTCTCAGCGAACAAAAGGACCAGGAAATCACCCGTGCGATGAGCGAGTTGACCAAAGTTGAGCAACGTCGCCAACAGCTCGAGAATAGCTACGGTCCCATGAGACAAGAGCTTCGTGGCAAGATGGCAGACCTCCAAAACAAGAGGGAAGCTCTTGAAACAAAGAAACGGTCGCTCGAGAACATTGAGGGCAACGTGCGGGAGTTGGGAGAACAGCAAGAAGCTTACGAAGCCGAATTGGCATCGGACTTTGAGAGAGCCCTGTCGCAAGCAGAAGAGCGTCAGTTGGAGTCGCTTGCTGGACCGATTCAAGAGTTGCGCAAGCAACTATCGGAGCTCAGCACCACTCGCGCGGAGCTTGAGGTGCAAAAGACTACGATTGAATCCCAACTCCGAGAGAACTTCCGGCCGCGCCTGGATCAGCTAAACTCATATGATGCAGAGACTGGGACCGACTCTGCAGGTGGTAGTGCCTCCCGACTGAAAGATTGCCAGCGAGACCTCAAACGAGTAAACAAGGCTTTTAATAACGTCGAGCAAAAACTCCAAGAGAACGAGCGCAACATTGAGCAGACCAAGTCTCAATTGCTTGAGCTAGAAAAGAGCAAGGCCGAGAAGCAGCAAGAGCAGGAAGATGTTGCCCGAGCCATCGAACGCCACCAAAAGCGCATGGAAAAGAGCATGGCAAAGAAGGCATTGCTCAACAGCAAGCACCAGGAGTGTCAAAGAAACATTCGCGACCTTGGCGTCCTACCAGACGAGGCTTTTGACAAATACCAGAACTTGGAGTCGAATAAAGCTCTTAAGCGTCTCCACAAGATAAACGAAGCACTTAAAAAATATTCTCACGTCAACAAGAAGGCGTTTGAGCAGTATGCCAACTTTACCAAACAGCGCGACACGCTGATGAAACGCCGAGAAGAGCTTGACTCGAGTCACAAGTCGATCGACGATCTTGTCGAAGTGCTCGACCAGCGCAAAGACGAGGCCATTGAGCGGACTTTCAAGCAAGTCAGCCGTGAATTCGCCATTGTCTTTGAGAAGCTCGTGCCGCCGGGTAAGGGTCGCTTGATCATCCAAAGAAAGAGCGACAGCCAAGCCAGAGTAGCTGCAGGAGAGGAAGACAGTGAAGAGGAGCAGAGGAGACAGAGCGTCGAGAACTACACCGGTGTCGGAATCAGCGTCAGCTTCAACTCGAAGCATGATGAGCAGCAGAGGATCCAGCAACTGAGTGGTGGACAAAAGAGCAAGTTTTTCAGTCTCCTATTTGGGAATGATTTGCTGACTATAACAGGTCTTTGCGCTTTGGCTCTCGTATTCGCCATCCAAAAGTGTGACCCGGCTCCCTTTTATCTCTTTGATGAAATTGACGCCAACCTCGACGCCCAATACCGCACTGCTGTCGCAGGCATGCTCCAGACACTATCGGAAGATTCTGAAAACGGCGGTCAATTCATCTGCACCACATTCCGTCCTGAAATGGTTATGGTGGCCGAGAAGTGCTACGGTGTCAGCTACACGAACAAGACAAGTAGCATCGACGTTGTTGACCGCGAGACGGCCATGAAGTTCATCGAGGGACAACAAAAGCCGGGTGCGTAAAAATCTTAATCAGGATCTGGAGGAGTAGTAGTACTGTCCGCCTCGTCCACCGGTGCGTTTTCTGTTCAGGGCCCAGATAGGGTTGTTTTTGCATTGCAGTCTTCGGCGTTCGATAGGCAACGGAGTTCCGCGCCTGAGATTCAACGATCTGGTCTGCCAGAGGCTGAAGTGGCAAGATCTGCGGCAGGGATTGAACGGAGATCTTCAGCGGGGCTTGCTAACGCAATCATCCATTCCAATGACGAATTTTTCCCATCTCACCTTGAGTTGTGTTCATTCTCTGCGTACGCCTTCGTCGGCTGCGCGCTCCAACATACGATGAGACCGACGGACGTGGCCGCATCAAGCGGCCTTCGCGGCGTGGGGCTCGCCTTGCGTGCGTGGGAGAGGACTCGGCGACGGCTCACAGGCCGAACGGTTTCCCGGGTATAAAGCATGCCTTGACGACAACGTGACATTTGTGGCTCCTTTGTCTCCAGTCCAACTCGCATTGCTTTTGGGAAGCTGGCTGATACCTAACATTCTGCCCCGGTGTTGCTACAATCAAGCCTCTGAAAGAAACAGAAGATCAACCTTGGACCCAAAAAGCCCCCCTCCCCCTCCCCGAGCTCCGACTCACGATCTCCATGGCAAAGCGACCAAACTTCCTCGTCATCCTCGCCGACGACCTGGGCTTCAGCGATGTAGGATGCTACGGCGGCGAGATTCAGACGCCCAACATCGACGCGCTGGCGCGCGAGGCGGCCGGGACCCGCTTTACCAACTATCACGTTGCGTCCATGTGTTCGCCGACTAGGAGCATGCTCATGACTGGTACTGACAACCATATTGCCGGGTTGGGGTCGCTGGCCGAGCTCATTCGCGCGTCTCCTGCCCATCAGGGCAAGCCGGGCCATGAAGGGCATTTGAATGACCGCGTTGTGGCGCTGCCGGAGTTGTTAAGGGATGGCGGGTATTATACCGTCATGGCTGGTAAGACTGTACCGTTCCTGTGATCACAATTCGAATGATAAACTTAGTTCCTTCTTGATAGGCAAGTGGCATTTGGGGTTGAAAAAGCAGTACAGCCCACAAGCAAGAGGTTTCAAGAGGTCTTTTGCATTGCTGCCAGGCGCCGCCAACCACTACGGTGAGTTTGCACTCAGGGGGTAACGGGTATACAGGCGGAGTCTTACAGATGACGGCAGGCTACGAACCACAGTACGAAGACCCCATCAAGGAGCCCGGCCCCTTCTTCGATTCGGTAGTGACCGCACTGCACATGGAAGATTCGGAGTACATCCCCGAGCTACCCTCCGACTTTTACTCCTCCGACTACTACGGCACCAAAATCATCGAGTACCTCTCCAATCGCGGCCCCGAAGATAAGGACAAGCCGTTTTTTGCGTACCTGCCCTTCTCCGCGCCGCACTGGCCGCTCCAAGCGCCCAAGGAATCAATCGACAAGTACCGCGGCCTCTACGACGACGGCCCGGCGGCCCTGCGACTGCGCCGTCTGGAAAGGCTCAAAAAGCTTGGCCTGATCGACCCCAGCATCAAACCTCACGACGTCGTCGTCGTCCCGGGCGACCCGGCCGAGTGGGACGACATGGACCCCGACACGCGCGCCAAGTCCGCGCGCGCCATGGAGGCCTACGCCGGCATGGTCGACCGCATGGACTGGAACATTGGCCGCGTGGTCGAGCACCTCAAGCAGACGGGCGAGTACGACAACACGTACATCGTCTTCCAATCCGACAATGGCGCCGAAGGAGCGTCGATCGAGGCGCGTCCGGTCCTCGGCGAGAAGATCCTCGAGCACCTCGCAAAGTACTACGACAACAGCCTCGACAACATCGGCCGCCGCGACTCGTTTGTCTGGTACGGCACGCGCTGGGCGCAGGCGGCGACGGCGCCGTCGCGCCTGCACAAGCGCTGGTCGACCGAGGGCGGCTGCCGCGTGCCCCTGATTTTGAAGCCGGCAGGCCCGGCCGCCGTGCCTGGCGACAAGATCTGCCACGCCTTTTGCTCCGTCATGGACATTGTGCCGACGTTCCTCGAGCTCGCCGGCGTGCAGCATCCCGGGGCCGAGTACAAGGGCCGGCAACTCGCGCCTCTGCGCGGCGCCAGCTGGGCGCGCTTCATCGACAACCTGCGCGCCAACCCGGACGCCCTGGTCAAGGAGGCGCTGCACCCAGACGACTACGTCATGGGATTCGAGGTCGCAGGTAGCGCGGGCTTGATCAAGGGCCGCCACAAGCTGACATACGTGCCCTTTCCCAAGGGCCCGCAGCGCTGGGAGCTCTTCGACTTGAAGCAGGATCCGGGCGAGACGAGGGACCTACGCGAGGAGAAGCCGCGGCTATACGAAGAGCTGCTGGGCGAGTGGGAGCGGTACAAGAAGGAAGTGGGGGTGGTTGGTCTGGCGGGAGAGCTGGACGGCATCGAGGCCGACGAGGACAAGTTTGAGGATTCGACGCAGTGGACGAGGTGGATCGGGAAGAGGGATATCCCCGTCGAGCTGGTCGGAAAGGTGCCGTCGTAGAAGGAAGGCGCTTGAGCAAGTGGATGATCATGTCATACATCTCCGTGGTGTACGTGGTAGGAAGAGCAAGCAAGCAGGACGAGCCGCGGGGAGACGATAGGCCATGGGCTGCTTGCTGCATCACAGCCACACCCGCACCAGATAAGAAGGGAGCCAAAGGGGGGGTTCCCCTCCAGAAAAGAATACACAAGAGCCATGTGGGAACTAGAGACCGGGGGTGGAGAGAGATAGACGACACGTCCCGCTGCTGTATCAAACCAAGAATGGGAAAGTAAGCACCCCACAGCCAAGTCGAGTCGAGGCCTCGTTTGAGACGAGCGGAAGATGATTGCAACCAAGTTTCTTATGCCCCGTCTGGCCTGCAATGAAGCATGGACAGGGTAGGTTGCTGCACGCGCTCAACATGAAGTCAAGATGCGTGTGTAGAGGGAGCAATTAAACCGCTGACTGTCCAAAGACCTGTATATTCGAGATCGTATAAGGATGGCGATAGGGACTATTCAAGCACTCACCTTGGAGGTGAGATTTCTTTTGCGGTCCACTGTGGCGAGAAAACACTGCATTTCAAGGGTGTCTTGTTATTGAGTTACGCTGAGTGAGTTAACGGCATGGTATGTAGGGTTGGAACAACCACCAACCGTCTACAACAGACGAAGTCTCATTCACATCGTTGTCTCGTCTCGTCTCGTCTGGTCCCGTCTGGTCTCGTCCCGCCTAACCTTTACCATCAACTCGACTCAACTCAAACAGCCCTCTCCGGCCTCAGCCTGGACCGTCCTTCGCTCTTCAGTGTACTGTCAGTCCAACCCAACGTCTCGCCCCAAAAAACATTCCTTCTGCACCTCTCATTGACCGGCTGAGAAGGCCAATTGACGACTGCCGCCTCATGATCCACCTCCCTTGTCTCTCTCTCTCTCTCTCTCTCTCTCTCTCTCTTACAGGACTGCCGCTCGTTGCGAAGTCGATCGCTCACCCCGCCAACCGTGTATGTAATCGTGAGTGATTTCGTTTCTCTTATTCGTAAAGATCCGTCGCACCGCCGTGTACGTGCGTGCGATGAGTGACTCTTGTAGGCCATCGAAAATGCGAGTGACCGCCATGCCAAGAGGGGAGAGGGGTATGATGTGCGGCTTCCATGCCCCATCACCACCAAAGAAAGTGTGGATCAGTTGAGCATGGGAGCTTTGCCAATGTCCGCAACAAGCAGAAGCCTGCCTGTAGAGGGAATGAAAAACATGTGTCCAAAACATCATCCAGTCGTTGCAAAATCAAGTTGTGTAAACGCCAGAAAAATGCAAGATGACGAAAGAACGCGCGATAAACACAGGGGTGGTACTAGAGTTCGACCCTCACCGACCAAAGACAGCACTCACACCCCAAACAAACAAGTTTGAATACGCCGACCAGTACCATCGTACAACGAGCGCGAGACCAGCAAATGACAGCATGCACCGCACAAGCTCGGTCTTTGCTTGTCAGATGGTGGCGATGACATTTCGGTCATCCGGATCCCCTGGAGGGGGACCAAGCTCGCAGCTTCCCACGGCATCGCCCGTATTTACACCTTGATCTCGCACTTGTACTCGACTCCTGGCATCTGAAGGCTCAAAAGGTGCAGGAGGAGTTACGTATCCGGCGTCAATGTCGGACCCGCCGTGTGGGGGAGCACCATCGTCATAGTCGTCTTCAAAATACTCGTCTCCTTGTCCTTCCATGCCGTCGTCCGCGTGCAATTGCTGGTCGTCGTAGTGGCCATGCTGCTGGGCGTGCTGGCTGTTTGACGTAGGTGCTCTGGGCTGAGAGTTTTTGCACATCTTCTTGCCCTTTCTGCCCTTCATCTTGGCCTTTTCCAACAGACGTCTCTTTTCTGCCATTCGCTTCTGCTCCTTGCGATCCTTGATCTCGTATTGACGAATCAAAGCTCGTGGTGGCTCGCCGAATATATCCTCGTATTCGCAGAATTCGCATATCCAAATGTCGTCACGCGAGGGTGGATGGTGGTAGTTGGTGTACTCTTGCTGTAGCCTTCGACGACGCGCTGCGACCGCGTAGATTTTCTCGGGTTTGCGGCGGGGTTTCTTCGGCGGCTGCTGCGGGGCAGGCTGCTGGGCATTGGCAGGAAGAGGAGGCTGTTGGCCAGTCGAGCCAGCTTGAGGTGTGCCGTTCATCTGAGGACTGGTCTGTGTGGCATGCGTGGTCACACCGCGGGTCGACTGAGCAGGAAGAGGAATGCGGGATGCTGGCGGCCCCGCGGTTGGTGAGGCTGGGAGAGGAGCACGGAGATTGGTCCCGCTCGAGTATGAGCCGTTCTGGCCGGGCCAAGTCGGCTGATTCGGCGAACCGCAAGTAAACGTAAACTGCGTCTTTTGGGGAGCAGCTTTGGTAGCTTCCCGCTGCAACAAGCTAACGTTTTCCTTGCCTTGGGCAGTTTTACCGGCAGCTTGAGCGTTAGCAATGGCCGTGGAGATGATGCCATGGTCTACGGTGGAGGCTTGTCGAAGGTTAGCATCGTGATTGCGCCAGAAACGGAGGAACTTGCCTTTGCCACCAGCACCTACTCCGTTGGGTCGGGCCCTGCCAACATTGCCGTTAGCATAGGCGTTTAGACTGGACGTTGAAGCTCCGAGGGGCCGCCGCTCGTTCGACGACCGCGCTGCTGACCTGCCATACCGTCCTCTTCCGGCTCCTGAGATGCCGGTGCCTGAACCAGGCACAGGCACTGCAGAGGATCCGCTGCCATAGTACTGGCCCACGGAATTCTCGCACTCCTCATGCGCGGTGCCACCACTGTGGTTGGAGATGCCCATGCTGGCCATTTCGGCCGTCAAGTTCCCGTGATGACCAGTGCTGCCTGAAACAGGAATTTTTCGCTTCTTTTTGTTATTTGTATTCTCGAAGGATTCGTAACCGTCTGCTGACGAGGTCGAGCCTGGGGGAATCGATTTGGTCCCCGCACCACCCGTGGCTGCGTCAGTTGTCAGAAGGCCCTTGGCAGATATTTTGCGCCGAGGCTGGAACCAACCAAGCCGCTCATCCTCGTCCTCCTCGCTCTCCTGTTCCGAATGATCTGCCCCACAGCTGCACTTGTGGTCCTTCTCGCCCCTCTGTTGACGCGTCGACAGGCCGGCGAGCTTTTCGGGATGCGTATACGGAAAATCGAACACTGGCGGCGAGCTCACCGGGGGCGTGGGATAGGTTATGGACTCTGCTTGCTCGGGCGACAGGCGTGAGCGCAGACGGCGCTTTGGGAGCGCTGTGATTACAAGTTAGCGTCGGGATTGTGGGATGATCGGTTTTGAGAAGCGCCATACGCCTTATGGGACGGTCTGGGTATAGCGGAGAGACTGTGTCTGGGGAGGAGTGCCGGATTGAAGTAGAGCGCCAATCGTAGCCTGCCCATGAAAGGATACACATTAGCGAATACGTCGCAAGGCGTATGAGGTCCTGGAGCAAGGCGGCCATGGTTGAGTCGTGGCGGATGGGCAGGATTCAGTAGAAAATGGGACGGTGGTTTTGGCAAGGTGGAGGCAGCAGGAAGGAAACACCAGGGCAGACGAACCGGAGCCTCGATATCCATCAGTAGCAGCTGCCATGGCGGACCCTGAATTGGTTCCGGGCGATTTGGGGAGAAGCTGGCGATGGGAATGCAGCTGACTTTGTGCGCTTTGCAATGCCCAAGAAATGCTGCGACAGTGACGATGTTAGCTGAAAGATTCTCGCCGGCAGCCGTCACGACTGACCCGGCCCTGGCACGGGCACAGCGAGACAGGCTGGAGGTGCTGAAGCTGTCAAGATATCGAGCGATGGAGAAGTAGGGGAGCACAATGACGGTGGGTGCCGATGAGGCCTGGTCAGCGACGACGACGACGACGACGGCGTCGTGTGCGTGCTGTGGAGGTTGAGGTGGAAATCTCTCGGGCGTGGCCCCAACCAGCGGTACCGAGAGTGAGCGAGCGAGGGCAAAGAGGAGGGATGGGAAGAGGCCGAGGCTGGTGGGCAAGACTTACAGGACGGTCGACGTCGAGATGAAGAGTGCTGCTTGCTGGCTGTTGCTCGTCACACGGATACGTTGCGGGCATGGGAAAGAGGACCAAGTCAGTCGAAGGTCCCAGGCGCAGGTGGTGACTAGCCGCTTTGGGCATGGGGGCTTATAAATTGGTCCGGCATCAATCTCCCGCCTCCCAACGGCAATCATTTACTAGGTGTGCACTACCGTCCGGACGACGTCAGGCTGGCTGGAGGCGTCCACCGCAGTTGGCCCTGCCCGTCACATCTCCCGCCATCCGCTCCCCATCTCAATCCAGGGTCCGACATCAGGGATCGCATCGAATCCATTTTAAACTTCTCGCTTCACTGCCCAAACTACGGACAGGATGTAGACTAAACTCCCACAGTAGTGCCCCTGTTCCGGTGCCGCCGACCTGACCATGGCCAACGCCCAAGACAATAAACCCGCCGGCGTCCTGATCCTTTCTCAACGCCAGAAGCAATGAACATCAAACATCGTGTTGGAGCAATCAAACTCCATCCCACCGCCCACATCCCGACGCCAGCCGACAAAAGACACAATGAACCAGCAATTCGTCAACAGAACCTCGGCCTACTTGTCTCGACGCTCGCCAAAGTTCTGTTGCCACAAGACAAGGTTTCTCGTGAGCACGTCCATCATTTCCAGACTGTTCAGTCCGTCGTAGTTTTCTTCCTTGCCGTCCGAAGCGGGAAGCGCCGCGGCCTTGCTCGCGTCACCAGATGAACTGACGTCTGAGCCACTTCCGCTCTCGCCATTCATGACTTGCAGAGTCTTGACCACTGCAACGGCAGAGCTGGTTGTGTTGGTCTTTTCGCTGGCCATTTCCACCTGGACCCGCGAAATGTATTCCAACATGTGCGCCGCCGTGCCGTTCATGTCCTTCCAACTAATCTTGTCAATTTTGGACACTCCCGATTTCTTGTTTTTCGGCCCTCTCGCAGCAATTGGAGCATCGCTGCCGCTTCCGTTGGCCGATACTTCGGCCCCATTGCCATGAGGCTCGTCGTCTCCTTTGTCCTTGAGGCCTCGAGAGCCTGTGCGATGTGGAGATGTCGCCTTGTCGTTCGAAGGGTTATCTCGGTCGCGAGTGTATTGGTTGCGTCCGACGCGATTGCCCCCGCGCCTTTGAGCACCCGCTTTATTTCCCTTTCTCGACGGAGGTGGAGGCGCCGATGACGTGTTATCGCGAGTTTGGTTGGCCGGATTCTCAGAGTCTTGCAGTTCAGTCTCTTCTCGAACTTCTCCGGTAGGCGGAGCTTCGATTGATTCTGTCGTCATGTTAACCTTGATTCTACTTGAACAGGTTTCCGGGTTGCGCACCCTCGGCTCTCCTACGCTCACCCCGACCCTTTCTTTTTCCAACGGCTTCGGAGCGCTCTTTTTCCCTCTCCTTTTGTTCTCTGAGAAGACGTTCTTGTTGGCTCCTGGCCGCCGCGCCGCGCGGCTTCTGCTTCTGGCTCGCCGAATTGGATTTGGAACGGCCGTCTTCGTCTGAATCCACGAGTTCTGAAGGGGCAGGAGAACTGGAAGAACCAGAGCCGGTCCGTTGCCTTTTGATGCCTTGCTTGGCACTGCTCAGGAGATACCACGGTCAGCCAGGACAATTCAAACTGGAACTGGTAATGCCAACTTACTCCTCGCTCTCGTCGCGGCTTCTTTTGCCCTTGCGACTGTTTGTCTCGGGCTCTGCAGTACCTCCGTCACCTTTGCTTTCTTCGATAACCTTGCGCAAGACTTCGTCGTCATCGTAAGCCGCGCGACTATTCATGGTCGAACGGCGTTTGGTGTTGGCCTCGACACTTGCCCTCGACTTGTCCTTGTCCCTGCCGGCTTTTGTTTCGTGCTCCTTGGAAATGGAACCCTTTCGGAGGTTTGTTTTGGGGGGCGACTTGTCACCAACGACAGGAATGTAGTGCGAGTACTTTTGCCTGTATGTCCACGTTGTCAACAGATGATCCAACGATTCGGCTAGCCCACGGTGTTAATGGAGCGTTTCCATTGGCGCCGGTGGCGCCTGCATAGCCCCGTCTGCGATACCGCCCCAATCAAACAGTCACAGAGAGCAGCGAGACTCTGCAACGGTCGCCACAGGTCTGAATGAGTAGCTGTCGAGGTGGAAGATGATCACGTACCCTTTGGGACTTGACAGGAGCTTGTGAAGATCCTTCCGGCACTCCTCGCAAAAGTAGTTCTCTGGAACAGCCTTTTCCTCCATGATTCCAACGCAGCCTCCATGTTGCCAGACTTTGCATTTGTCGCACTGGATGAAGAGACCACCGACATCTTCGGCTTGGAGATCGGAGCCGACCGCGAGATCCTCGTCGTCTGACGGCGGTCCCGGGTACTCTTGGTAGCCACAAATGCAGCGAGTTGTCTCTTCCTCGTCGTCCCCGACGTCCTCGTCGGGATCCTCGTCCATTTTGGCGGCTTCGTCTTCCTCAACGTCTTGAGCGCGTGTGCGCCTTCGAGTGTGAGGCTCTTCGCTCTGACGGGGACGAGCACCGTCGTCACCCTCTTCCGACGAGAGAGAGCCGGGCGAGGCCGACT
Organism: Phyllosticta ampelicida; assembly: GCA_020351975.1. Taxonomy (NCBI): domain Eukaryota; kingdom Fungi; phylum Ascomycota; class Dothideomycetes; order Botryosphaeriales; family Phyllostictaceae; genus Phyllosticta; species Phyllosticta ampelicida. The sequence goes on from JAIFKG010001709.1 coordinate 17,015, forward strand.
TGTGGGGAGAGGAGGCTTTGTTGTTGGAGCGGGTGGTGCGGTCGCGAGAGGAGAGGGACGAGGACGAATTGCTGTGGACTGGTGGCGGAGCGCGCGAGGAGCGGCGAAGCGTCATGGTGCAATTAGGTTGCTAGAAACGCAGCAATCAATGCAGTATCGACGATTCGGCTGGCACAGCGACAGAGGCGACCGAGAGAGAAGGATGAAGGGTTGGGGCGGCGAAATGGGTGGAGACGAGTGTGCGGAGAGCGAGGAAACTGGCGGCGAGAGGGCGGCGGAGCTTCAAAGAGAAAGGCTGATTGGCTCAGTAGAGTCGACGACGCAGCCAGCAGCGGGCATTCTCTGCAGAGATTCGCCGGAACGAGGGGCTGGAAGCTGTAGAGTAGGTGGTAGCAGGAGGAGGAGCAGGAGTGGGAGCGGAGGTTGAATCGAGTCTGCGTGCGGGCAACTTCACAGAGCACGTCGCGGCGAGAAACGCATTGGCGTCCAGCGCCAGACCGATGACCTTGCGCTCCAGGTCGGAAAAGCGCGCCTTACTGCTCCGGGCTTAGTCCGGCCTTGGTGCTGGTGCTGGTGCTGGTGCTGGTGCTGGTGCTGGTCCCAGCACGGGCGGGAGGACGTCGGGGCAGGGCTCGGGCTCGGGCGCCCGCGAGCGGATCTGGACTTGCGTCGTGCCATCGTCGACGTCGTTGGCCCGGCCGGAAGGAGGAAGCTTGCGAAGCGCGATGCACGACGCAGCGCCGACGATTGCTCGATTGCCCGGCGCAGGAGATGCGAGCCGGTTGCGCCGTTGCGGGCGAACAGGGAGTTAGGGAGTTGCGAGCAGTGGGCAGAGGGCCGAGGGCAGAGGGCAGAGGGCAGAGGGCAGAGGGCAGTGGGCAGTGGGCAGAGGGCAGTGAGCAGCGAGCAGCGAGCAGTGAGCAACGCGGTGAGCTGCAGCTTCTCCTTAGTCGAGCGATGTTCGTGTTTGGAGCCTCCAGCTGTCTGTCTGTCTGCAAGCCCAGCCTGGCTCCTGCCGGGCCTGTCCGGGTTCTAGCCTGTCGGTTAAACTCCGGCCGTCCGCGGAAGCGAAGCCCCAGGCACGTGCGTCGTGCGTCGTGCGTCGTGCGTCGTGCGTCGTGCGCGTGCGTCTCGTCTCTCTTCCCCGCAGCTGCTCATCCGTCACTCGTCCCCGTCTTCGACCAACAAAACACTTCAGACCCATCGGCCCACGAGTCACCACTGAACTGCGTTCGACACCCTTCATTATCCATTTGTCCCGGGCTCAACTCAATTGGCCCGTTTCTTAGCTCGTTGACTACTTGCCTTTGCCTCCAGTGCCGCTTGCCTCGTAGATGCCATCCTCTTTGCTTGAGGGTATGCTTCATTTCCAATCATCTTGATTTGGTCATGCTCGAAGAATGAAACCCACAGTGCCAAGGCTCTTCAAACATCTTTGCAAAAAAAAAAAAAAGAAAACACAAAAAAACCTCCCCTCGTTTTTATTTACACCGTTCAAAAACCAAGCTCGGAAAAATCGCGGGGAGGAAAGAGGATTACAGAAGCGAAAATTGACTCTTCTTGCTGGTGAGAAAATTGCAATTTCAATGACGAGCAAACCCTGTTCGCTCGAGAACGATTTCGAAGCGGTGACTGAAGAAGCGGGGGAAACTTTCGGGGAAATGCTCATGTGTACCCGCCACAAGTCGGCGAGACCAACAAGACGCACAATGCCAGTTTTGTCAAGCCAACAACAACAAACTCAATCCGCGTAGCGACTTCTCGCGCGGACAATCTCGCCGTATTTCCAGAAAATGAGGGGCGCCGGTATCAGGGCCACCGAAATGGCACCAACGGCGCTTAACGCCCACTTGGGTCCCATGGACTCGAACATAGGCCGTGCCGCCACCTGGACCCCAGCCGCCACCATGAACCGCAGCAGCGAAATGGTTCCCAGAGCGCTTGCGGCGAAAGTTCCATAGCTATCCATGATGTATTGGTAGCTCGAAACGAGAATGGAGAGAAGAGCGTAGCCGAAGACGAAGCACGAAGCGCAGCCCCACCACGGACTTATCGAGGCGTCGTTCGTCCAGGCAAGCGCAAACAGGGAGATGGCGAGGAACGGAGCCGCAATGATGGCGGGCCACAGCCGCGTCTCTGGCGGAAGCTTGGCACGAGGACCTTCCTGTTGACGTCGCCGACGGAGCGCCTTGTTCTCGTTGTGCATGAAAATGGGTGTCAGGGTCAGGCTGAAAATGCAGCCAGCGGCAATGGCGAGGAAGATGGAGCCCGTCAGGCCGGTGTTGAAGCCGTACGTCCGAGTGAACAGAAACTCAAATCCAGACTGCAAGGTGAAGATGAGAACGTTGAGCAGCATCAGATAGATGCCCAGAATGATGATTACGGGCTCTCGCGTCAGGAAAATGACGGGGCGAGGCAGCGCTTCTTTGAGCCGTTGGCCGAGCGTGCCGCCCGTTTCGAGCGCGCTCATGTATCGGTCGTCGTGGGTGACTCGGCGAAGGTGCTGGGCCTTCCACTTGAGTAGCAGTGGTGAGTATGTCTCGGGGAGGAAGAGAACTGCTGCAAGCCAAGGAGGAAAGCTCATGAGGAGAGTGATCCAGTCGACCCAGTGCCAGTTCCAGCCTGACTCGACAATCCAACCACTGGCCACCGGCGCCAGAGCGCTGGCTGTTTCGAGTCGTCAGCATTGACCAAGAGCAAGGAAATCGGGGACTTACGCAAGACGCCAGCTGCACACAACAGAGGAAATGCCCAACTTCTCGTTCTTGCGTTGAACATGTCATCAACGCTCGCGCCGTTCGTGGCAATCGTCGCGCTAGACCAAAACCCAACCATGAATCGGCCAATGACTTGTCCTGTAAAGGTATCCATCATGGCAGTCTCGGCAACGGAGAACAAGTAAACGACTGTTGGGCAGAGATAGATGGCGTTTCTTCCAAAGGTTTCGGACAACGGTCCTGCAAAGAGTGATCCAACTCCTTGACCGACCAAGTACAGACCTGTCGCAAGAGACTCGGCAGTTTTTGAGACGTGCAGCTCCCTTGCTGCTATTGACACATTCATCGAGTCGGCTGACCCGGCCCAGGACTGCGAAAAGACGACGCACATAATGATGAACAGCGACCAATATCTCCTCGAGTAAGACCACGTATGCGGATTTGCTGGATCGTCGGGCTTGTTTGACAGACAGTGTAGGTCCAAGTCGTCAACGATTTCGGTAGAAGTCTGTCGTACCGGCGGTGAGGTGGGAGGGGTGACGAGGTCGTGCTCATTCTGCGCAAACAGTCTGGCTTGTTGAAGCGAGGACGACGGGTCGTCTGCTTTTTCGAGGTCCGAAGCCGACGAGAAGAAGCCGGTGCCATCGCTGGTGGAAGATCGCAGCGTCGCGTCAGAGTCTTTTCGAGAGGTAGGCCACTCCCTCTGGCCGTGAGTGGCCTCGACGTATCTGCCAATGTCGCGGTATTGGCGTAAGGACTGCATTGAGTTGGGAGTTTTGAGTGAAGAACCTCAATGACAGGATAACATGTGGGAGAGGAGCAACAAGTGGTCCTCATGAGATAGTGGGGTACCCTCTGTACAATAACTGAGCTGCGAGGGTGGCCATCGGTCGTATTAAACAAGTCAATTACCCCATGCACTCGTCAAATGGCATGGCCCGACACAATCGAAACCGCGCATATCTGGGAACGGGGACAGCATTAGCTCAGGCCCAGCCCAGACTTCTACATGACGCACGATTCAAGGCATTTTTTTTGTCCGTCTGGAGGATTGGCACTGATCGGACCAACGGCCTCGCGCTGCAATGTCCGAGTGCCAACATCTTGACCACGGGAGTGGTACTAGTCTGGCCACATGGTAACTCTACCCGGGAGGCCCTGCCCAGAATCCGGCCTCAAGGAGACAAGACTGGAACATTGTCTACTTCGATACTGCTGCACAGTGAGCTAAGAGATTGGCCCAAAAAGGACGCAGCGAGGTAACTCAGACGGGCATGATGTCGTGCAGTATACAACATGGGGGATCCTGTAACGAAAAGCTTCTGTGCTGGGCTGATCGATGCTTCCTCGCTGGCTCCATGTACACCTAGTACAAGATTCGAAAAAGTACCGCTCAAGCGAGTCGGGCGTACATAGGGGCAAGTAGCTACGCTCCAGCTGCATCCTGCCGGAGAACATGGCATGCTTGCACCGTGCATGTCGCCCTGTGGGCAGGCAGAAAAAAGGTACATTCAACCCTCGATCTAAATTAGCATCTACCGGTTGATTCCTGTGCAGGGTCTTAATTGCTTACCATTTGACCTCACACATGTCTGCCGGTGTGATGGAGATCCGGTCCCAGCCGAATTGGTCAACTTCACCCACGAGCCAACATGCGTGCAAGTGCGTCTCCTCATCGACGTCAAACTTCCTGGTAAGGGGTCCCCTCCTTGCATGCATCACAGCCTTAGATCACGCATCTTCAGAGGCGCCGGCAGGCTGTACTGACCGGCTGTGACGCGTTGCATGCAGTGCATTTTTGCCCGTGAAAAAAGATTTTTTGATTCGTCACAGAATCTAGACCAGGCTTTGCGGTTCCATCTCATTCTGATTTCCATCCTTTTCACTGTTGAGTCACAACGTAAGACTTTGCCGCTGGTCACCAATCAAGCGTCACTGGTCGAGGAATGAGGTTCAAGATAGCCTCAAGTCTCGTTCACATTCCACACGTCCTGTCTCTTCCTTCCAACGTCATATGATGACATGTTAACCTTAGCGCACACGCCCATCTGAGACCGACTTGGAGCCATGGAGCTGGCAGGCAAGCTGCACCCACACTTAACAAGACGACAAGACGACTAGCGCTGCATCGCCATCACCTCACCATTACTCGTCGAGCGTTTGATAGCGCCGTGCCGGAATAGGCCCAAGGCCACCACGACAACGCATCCCCAATATTTTGCGGAACCTTATGGGGGTGTACACTCCAGTGCCAAGGGCGACGAAGTCCCCTTCTCGAGGTCTCAGAAGTAGACATTCTTTCCTCATTGTCGGCGTTCGATCACGGCACAACCTGGACCCTTGGATATGCACGCACGGCTCTGCATATCATGATGCGATCAGAGGTGGAAAACACTCGCTACAACCGTTTTGGTGGTCCGAGAGGTACCGTGGTGGACTTGCAAGGGGTAACGCCAGCCACGCAGTTTTGACGTACCTTTGCTGCGGGAGCGGTAGAACAAGTCAAGCGTGCGGTGAGGGTGGAGGTTTCCAAAGGCAAAGGGCAGGCGATAGTTTGTAAGCTCGGCAGACGGGATTGATGCAAGAGGTACCCAAGTCCCGTCTTGTGAGCGCGGCTGCTGCGGCGCGCGGGGGGACCCTCAAGAAACATGACAGTCAGACAACAGATGCAGAAGAGGACGCAGATGCAGAAGCAGGTACTGCAGCAAGCGGAATGGGGGAGAAGCAGGGTCCGCATCATAATGCGGCACAGCATGCGAAAGATGGCTTCGTCTTCGAGCCGGCATGCAAGGTGACAAAATTGATCACACAAACTGTGCGTTCACAGGGAATATGATAGACGCTGATGAAAAGGTGCTTTATCGAACTGTCGATTCATCGACAAACCCGTTTTTGCAGGTGCTATTGGGGCTTGGGGGTGCTACTCTAGCGGCTAGTTCAACAGACGGCGGCAAACTGTATTGCGTACTGACATGCAACCTCACATGGCGGCCCGAGAGGTCCCAACCGGTCCAATTTCTATGGCAGCAATTCACAGCAATCGCTGAGATTGCCTTGTCGTCGTGTCTTGCTCTACAACGGTGCGGCGCAGGGTAAGAAGAGTGTTCCAATAATATCCTACAAGCCACCACCACCTCCACCTCCACCAACCGGCGCCACCGCCGCCGCGGCTCCCTTCCCCTCTATCACTCTCGTCACTCCGCTCTTGTCTCCCCATCGCTCGCGACGCCTCCAGATCTGCCCTACTGACCCCAGACCCAAGGCGGCCTTGCAGTAATCATATGTTGTACCCACCGACCATCATGATGCACCGTACCTACAGCATGCCGAACCTAGCCGCCGTCATCCTATCAAACGACGTCCTGCAGAGACGAGGAATCTATTGTTAAAGAAAAAAAAATAATCATCCCACCAACGATCCAGACGTCGCCGCAGACGCGGACGCTCTTGCGGCCACCAACCCGCACTCTCACCACCCAATGGCTTCCGAGCCGACTCCGTCCGCCTACTGCACACCTGATGGCAGAGGGCGCGCGCATGCTCGGCTTGTAGCGAGCTCAAGCAACCAACCCACACTCGCACGCGCACCAAGCGACCCAAGCCCGATCTCGTCACGTCATGGCGCAGCACCCATGCGCTACGGCACGCTAACGGCGTAGCTAAGCTCTGCCGGCTCCGCTTCCCCACGGCTGACAGGCTGGGAGCTCCTTGATAGCGGCGAGAAACGGTGGACGTCTTCCGGTCCTCTTGCAGTCGCGCGCGGGGAGGTTAGACGAGACGAGACCAGACGAGACGAGACGGAGGGCGAAGTGGCTCTCACGATGACGGCCGCGCCGTCTGGTCTTATCTCTCCCTCCCTCTCTCTCTCTCTCTCTCTTCTCTCCCTCTGGTCTTTCGGGCAGCCGATGGATGGCCCGGTCGCAGGATGCAAGGCCGACCCAGGAAGCTGTTTTTGCTTCATTTCAGCCCGAGCTGTGGTGTTGTTTCTCAGGGTCTAGAGGGTCCAGTACCCACCCAAGGGTTGACCGACGACGACGACAACGACGACGGGAGCCATCAAGTGCGCCACGTGCCGATTCAGTGTCAATTCGATATCGATACGGCTGCGAGCTACCAATATACCTAGATACATGGCAGATGCATTTCGTCATCAGACGCACCATGAACGTATTTTGCGAACCAATTCAGTCAGATGCGCTGGGGTGGTTTGTTTGCTGCATGCGATGATGTATTCCCACAGCAGCAGCAGCATCGTTAAGCTGCTGATCAATGTTCTACTGTTGCTACGACTATGGACTGACACGGTGCCTACAGGAAGCTCGCATGCACGTACGCAACCAACCACTCAGCAGACCCCCTCAGCTGGTTCCATCTGCGCTTTCGCCATGGTACCTGTCCGCACGTGCGAGCTCTCCCAACAACGTCTTGCGAATTCTGCCATCCTCATGTGAAACTCTGCCATGACACACCCCCTGCCCGGCCCAGCCATAGCCTCTCGTCTCGTCGCCATCGTCAACCGTCCTCGCATTTCCCTGCGTCCATGTCAACGGCATCGCCGCTGCTACCGAACCACCACCAGCAGCATCGTTTTCGACAGTGGCAGTACCAACGCCGGCGCCTTGCCTTGCCTTGCCTTGTCTTGCCTTGCCTTGCCTCGCCTCTTCCTCTCGCCCTTCACGTCACTGTGACCGGTGATGGCTTGGCCTCACGTAGGCAAGCGATGTGACGACTCCCTTCGCCGCACTGGTTGGCCACTGAGCAGCTCGGCGGCGCACCCGCGGCTGGCAGCTGCCGCAGCTGCTGATCCGTTGGTAGGCTTCCAGCGCCGTCGCCCGTTGCTCGCTTGGGCATTTGCAAGCGTGGTGGTGACGTTATTGGTGGCTGGGGCGGGAGCGAGCGAGCGAGCAAGCCAGTGCTTAGGTGCGTGGGGCAGGTAGGTGGATGGGGTGTCATGGATCATTCGAGACAAGGCGACCGAGCGAGCATCTTCCTGGACGTACGGCCGCATCTGGGATGGGCCGGCCGGCCACCCGACCGGTGCGTACCTAGGAGTTGATGCTCGAGGCAGTGGAAGCGAGGAGTGCAACCGGTGCAACCGGTGCTAGCGACTGACAGCGACAGCGGCCCGCCGGATGCACCCAACTAATGCGCCAAAAGGCAGCCAGGCTCCGAAAGCGAGCCCAGCAAGCCGTGAATAGGTACGTGGGCAGTATAGTAGTGGTAGGGTAGTTGCACCAAGTGCATTGGCAATAGGTCAGGTAGGTGGGTTGCACGTACGACCTCTGCGATTCCTTATGCATTGCTACCGAAGACCTAGGCACTGATATTGGCAGTTGAAAGCCTCACGGCACCAGCACTGAAGCCCTGGGCACTGCGCCGAAGACCTTTGTAGGCGCGTCACACCCCGTGGATGCCAGAAGGTAGGTGAGCGACGTCGGCGTCCGGCAGCTCGTGCACGAAGAAAACCAACCCCCCTCGGCACCAAGGTGGAGTCGACGAGATGAGATGAAGTGAGGTGCTTGCAGAAGCGACTCTACTGCTCCTCAATCAAGTGGGAACGTAACATTCATGCACCCACCCTCTTCGCAGCACAGCCACGGGGAGCAGCCATCCTCTCCGCGAGACATGCAGCAAGAGAATCGCCGTGATCCCCGCCGCCGCCGCCCTGTCTACCGCAAAACAACGGCAGTATCCAGCTTCAGCACCAGACGTCCAGCAAGCGCAGGCGGTTCAACGCCACACAACTGCTCTTCGGCGGCGGGTAGTTAAGTACAGGCAATGGTTCGCTGCCAGCTGGCCCTTGGCGCGCTTGCCGCCGAGCTGTGGATGATTGCTATATCACACGCACCTTGTGTTATACCATGCAATGCGACCAGACCCAACGCAGGCCAGACCAGACGATATTCTTCTCTTTTTTTCTTTCTTCTTTCTCTTTTTTCTCCTGGCACTAGGCTCTGCGGGCAGTTTTGGCAGCATTGTTGGCGGGGCTGGCTGCCGCGGTGGCTACATGACTGCTTGGTGCGGCGCAACGCGGTGCGATGGTGGCTGGGCTGGGCTGGAGATGGACGTGAGTACGCATGCTTCCATGGTGTCTGTTTCCACCAAACGACAACGGATGGGCCGATGTGATGGACCGCTTGCTTTCTACCTTGGCGCATCTGCAGCGCTCGGCGGGCGTGGCCGGGAACCAGAGTCAAGCACACAGACGAGGCGAGGCCACCCGTATGAAACGAAACGAAACGCGACGGGGCTCGAGATGCGGAGATGAGTGCGTGTCGAGAGGATGATGCATGTCCGGGACAGGCAAGCAAGAGCGCCCTGTCCTTTTGCGTGGGCGAGCACATAACCAGCCGACCACCGCTTCTCCGCCTGGGTTCGTTGGACGGTCGGAGCATGTGAGGTGGCACATTCAACTTTCCATTTGGCGGAGGAGGAGGGCCGAGAGGGAGTGAGGGAGAGAGGCAGCAGATGATGCGTTCGTGAGGTCACGGCCGTGGCGGCGTGCAGCTTGTCAGTACGCGTCGAGTAAGGCACAGAAGCAGCAGCAGCATCAACAACAACAACAACGGGTAGACAGGCGCGTTGCGGCTAGAGCGAGTGCTTTTGACGGGTCGAGTCGTAACCGACGGACGTAGTGGGAGGAGGGGGTGTGCGTGGGTGGTGTGGGATGGCGCGTAACGAGCAGAAAAAGGGCAAAAAAAAAAAAAAAAAAAGGCCGAGAACAAGACAACGTGATAAATGGCAACCCGTCGCGCGGGAAAACCCGAGTGCCCTTCCAGATTGAAGTTGGAGCTCCTGCCCTCCTGCACAGGTCTGCGCTTGGCTGCGGTTCGCTTTCTGCTCGCCTCCCGTTTGCGTGGGCACCAAGCCCATACGCATGGAGTGGTCGAGACCTCGCGACGCCGATCGCTGTATGCCTCTTCGTGAGGCCTCTGTTTCCACGTCTCTGAGGAGAGGCGAACGAATGGGAGAAACAAACAGTCCACGCAGATGGCTCGCGGATCGCAGACGAGCAGGAAAACCCGCCAGCGTGAGGGGACTGGGTATCAGCGGCAAGGCGGGGAGCGCGGCGACGGGCCTGTGTGAGGCGAACTTGCGTGCCAGTGTTTAGGTGGCGTCGGCCGCCCTCGGGCTCTGCACTGTTTGGTATCTCCTCTTTCCCTTTCACGTTTTAAGGGGGGAGGTTGTCAAAGGTGTGTCAGAAGAGGTGTGGCGGAAAACTAGTGAGGTAAGAGATGAAGTGACTGGCTGATGAATCAAGCAGCAGCAGTATTGGTAGATAAGTACACCTGGCGTCTGCCCGTCCTCTACTGAACGAGTACAGAGACGACCGGTACCTGACTCACAACCGCGACAGACGTGGTGCAGAGAAGCAGAGTGAGTCATTTCAGAACGGAAGTAACTTGACTGGACGTTAGGGAACATGATCGGAGTAGTGGAAGGACAGGATCAGAGTGAATCGAGAGTAAGGATGGGAATAGAAGAACAAGATGTGACGAGTAAAGCCTTGGTGGGTTGTGGGTAAACCGGGAAGCGCAGAAAGGCTGGTATCAATGGCTTGCATTTTTTGTGGGTGCAGGTGCTCGCTGCACGACGTCAAGTTTTCGACTGTCGCGTTGGGAGCTCCATCAAGTACGCAAACACGGAGTACATGCTATATTTATATATGTACGCTGAGAAAGAGGCTTTGTACAATACAAACATGTCTCGCCTCCCTATTGAAGCACGCGTGGTGACTCTGAATAGTACACGCAGCAGCTAGCTACCCCTTCCTTCCACTGTCATCGACGGAGAAACAACTCAAGAAGCCGGAGCGGCGGCAGACCTCTTCTTCGCCCGCCGCTTGCACGACTTGCCCTTCTTGGGGCTTGCAGACGCGCTGGCGCTTACGCTGGTAGAATCAAGAGTCTCAGCTACAGATGTAGACGCAATGACGGGTGCAGAGGAGGAAGAGTTTGCAACAATGGTGGCCTGGAAAGAGGCCTGGACGCTCACAGTCTGGGTGGTGGTCGTGGGAATAGAAGGAGAGATGGTGGTGTTTATGTTTGGGTTGGAAGAAGACGAAGAGGAGGAGGCAGCAGACGTACCAGAGCCGAGAGCCGACAGCACGCCGTTGTACGCGGGCTTGGTCTTGAGGTTTTCGTCCCAGGGCAGAGCAGCACCGTAGCCGGCGAAGGTCTTGGGGCTAGAAGACGTGCACGCGTCAGCTTTGTTTTGGTTGTTCGAGAGGGACTAAGGGAGCTGAAAACTTACATCCAGCTGTACTTGTCCGTGTAGTCCCAAATCGTAATACCGACACAAGCATCCTTGGCCAAGCAACCATTGACGATGGTCTGGTAATCCGTACTCTGCTGCTCCAGTGCCGAGTCAGTGGCAGGCGTCGTCGTGCGAATGTCGAGCTCGGTGATGGCGACCTCAACGCCGAGGTCGGCAAAGTCCTGGATGGCAGATTCGAGCGCGTCTTGGGTGACGGTCTGGCCGACAGTAAAGTGTGCCTGCATACCCACACCGTCAATCTTGACGCCATACGACTGGATCAGCTTGACAATGTTGAGGGCGTTGGTGTGCTTGGTGGACGACCACTCGATGCTGTAATCGTTGTAGTAAAGCTTGGCCGAGGGGTCGGCAGCGGCCGCGGCCGCAAAGGCAATGGGGATGTAGGCTTCGCCAATGGTGTTGTAGAAGACGTCGTCGCGGTAGTTTCCGTCGTCATCAAGGGCCTCATTCACGACGTCCCAGTGATAACACCTGCCTTTGTAGTGTGTGACCTCTTTCGTGATGTGGTTCTGCAGGATCTCGACCAACGTCGCATTATCGAATCCGCCACTGCTCACCCAGCTAGGCAGCTGATTGTGCCATACCAGGTTGTGGCAGCGTAGCTTCTGTCCATTTGCCTCAGCCAGGTCGGCAATGGCGTCGCCCTCGGTGAAGGAAAAGGTGTCGCGTGAGGGTTCGATCGCGTCCCACTATTTGCTCTGTTTAAGCTGCTGTCCGTGCCATGACCGCCATCAGACACCGCGTTTGCGCACCTTCATCGAGTTGCCCGGCGTGATTTGACCAAACTGGTCCGTGTTGTTGAGAATGGCCATGTAGTCAGAGTCGGTCAGTTCCGGGTTGTCGGTAGCGGAGCCAAAGTACTCCAAGCCAGCAGCTTTGCCCGCCGCGTTCAGACCAGCTGCGGCGCGACGGCTGCTTCTCGTCAGGCAAAGTCAAAAGAGCCAGTGGGGTTACTCACGCAATAGGACCAGCCTGCACTGCAGAGGCGGCGAGGAGCGAGGTAAGAGCGGCAGAAATGAGAGTCATTTTCAGAAGCAAATCAAGGCAGTATAAACGAAAGACGCAGAGCAAGTTTGGCACCAGGCTCGAAGAATGGCATTCCAAAGCGCAAGATAGCGACCTATATACTCTTTGGCTATGTAGAACAGGGACGAGTTCCGCATAGAATGTAGAGGCGTTGGCGGACAGGGCTCAAAAGCGGAAAAACTTGAAAAAAGACCAAGGATGACGGATTGTATAGGGTATGAAGGCCGTGATACAGAGAGGTTTGGCTGGAGCAGGCAAAACTGGTGTGCTCGTTTGCCTAAAGAAGCAGGTTGAAACACGCACCGACGCGCGCGCTCTGTAGAAATTCGGCTAAAACTACTAAGCGGGACTCAGTTCGGCTCCATCTGGCGTTTGATCGCCGCAAGCGAGCACTGGATATCCCTCCAATACGAAGACTTGAGGATAAAAAGCGGACACTGTGTTCAAGGACCGGCGGCGCGCAAGTCCGGGAGAGAAGAGGAGAAGAAGGAAGGCCGACATAAGAGTAGCTGTCCGCACTAGCACCTACCCAAGTAGGGACGGACAGGACTGTACTGTGATGGATGCACACCGATTCCCCCGAGGGCCTTGATGAAGCAGGACCTGGGTCCAGAAGGCCGGAGGAGGCCGAGTCGTCGCTCACGAAACGCAACGGTATGCTCGAGTGGTCCAGAGCAGTCGGCAGCTAAGGGGAAGCAGGGCATCTCAAACACGGCATCTCGAGCGACCTAAAACGAGACGATTTGAAGTTTTAGGCGATTCCGCGCTCCAAAGGAAATCGAAAGGCGAAGGCCGTGGCCAGACGGACGGCATGTCGGCCCTGTCAGGCGTCATGATGCGAGGGCGCCGGAAAAAGCGTGGGGTCAGTGCGATTTGCTTGATGCGAAGAGTCAGCTGAAGAGCACGGGATCGAGTGCATGTGAGGTGCAGCCGGCCATGGTAGCCAAGACGCGGTGAGCGTGAGGGAGCAGTTGGCAGCTATCGACTCGATGCGTGGCTCATGGTGTTTGGCCAAGGGGGCAGAGCCCACATCAGCCTGAGAGCAGCCGGCATGGCACAAGGCAAGGAGCCGCCGGGCGAAATGGGAGTTGGAAGCTGGACGTTAGACGTTGGACGTTGAGGATCCAGAATACCAGAGGGTCTGGGCCAGGGCAACGGACAGCAGAGGGCGGGACGACAGCAGTCTAGATGCGATGGTGAGGGAGAAAGTCGAGCAGCGAAGAGGGAGACAGCGACACTTCAGGCGCCCATTGTCGCAGAGGACGGGACTCGGGCACTCGGGCACTCGGGTGCCCCTAGTCCTACGGTGCTCGGGTGCTCGGGTGCTCGGGCGCTCGGGTGCTCGGGTACTCGGGGACTCCTCCTGCCTGCGTGGATCTGAGCGCGGGCCGCGTCTCCGGAGGCCCATGTCCGTCCGTGCTTCAGCCCTGGCAGGCAAGAGCGACGACCTTTGGCCCTAATTGCCCAATCCGGCACTACCCTTGACCGCCCGTGCCATTTCCTCCCCACCACTCAGTTCTATATAATAAGCCGTCTCCCCCTACTGTGGGTGCCGCTTTACATCTCCATCACTCCATCAATCCATCACTGCGTCACTGCATCACTCCATCGCTTCATCGCCTCATCTCTACATCAGCGTCAGTCCGACCAGAAATCACCCAGCATGTCGCGCACTTTCTCCCCATTCACCACCTCGACTGGACCCTTGTCCGTCGACGCAACCTCGCAAAGCCGCTTCATCAACCGCCAATCGCAGCCTTCAGCGCCTTCTCCCGAGTCAAACTTCTTCGGCGCTCTCAAGCAAAAGATTCGCTCCTCCTCGCGCTCGCAGAGCTCGTCGAGGAAACCCGAAGACGGCTCAAGCACCACACTCCCTCCCACCTCGATGCCAAGCGACAGCTCCCAAACTCCCACACGGCCGCGCGTCCAGCGCACGTCGTCGACCCTGAGCCAGGAATCCGGAGCATCATGGACAAGCACCGCCAGCAAGCGCCACAGCACCACCAGCAGCTTCTACTCGGGCCGTCACTCCAATGAGTGGCTGTTCGGCGGCTTCAGCGTGACCGACACGGTCAAAGACGCCTACCATTATCTCCGCGAGAAGCGCGAGTGACCAGTCAGAGACTTGAGATTTTTAATTCAATTGAAACCCATGGCGGTGCCGGACTGCTGTCTTGAAACCGAGACATCAACGACGCTACCACGATTCCAGCCGGGGCCTGGAACGATAAGAGTCGATGCATAATGATCCAACGATACCAATCAACCAACAACCATCATCACCACCACACCAATAGATTGCATTGCACGGAGCCTGTAGACCAGGCCTGGCGTTTACTGCTCATGTCTTCCTCATGTCGCTTGAGATGAGATTGTATTTGCTGCCATGTCACTTTGTCTAGCAGTTGTTGGAACTATTATACCCCCCATTTTCAGTTTCATGTAGCGATAGGTAGCATCTGGGCCTTCGTGCCTCACCAATAATCAAGACTTGTTGGAATCTGCGTACTGCGCACTGTTGCTCGCGTGTCCTCAGTCGAAATTGCTCACTTTTAAATGTCTTGGTCGATCGCGACAACACCTACCTAGCCTCGAGATATTTTTTGGTGACCCGGTTCCCATCCCATCACATCACAGCCCGGTCGATCAATCGACACATGACTTTTCCAGTGCCGGGGAGCCGACATGTCGACCGAAGACATGGGTGACGCTGAACTCCGGGCGCTGCGCTATCGCCCCGAGCCGAGCGACGAGCAGCGGATCCATTTCCTGACGACCGAAGACGAGAGTGTCCCGTCGCCATGCAGCATAAACACCATGTCGCCCTCTGACACTGGCACCGTCGAGGACAACCAGCCCATCCACCTCCTCGACACGGCTTCGTCGCACGCTCCAGCCGCGAAAAATTACTCTTCAGGGACTCGACTCGACCCTGTCCCCGTGCAAGCTTGCCTCTCCGCTAGCTCGTCCCTCCCTTCTCTAGGCTGCCCCACCATCATGGCCTCGACCGCTTCCCCCTCTTCCTCGTCGGCCGTGCACAGGCCCGCGGGGCTACCTGTTCCCAACTCAACCTCGTCCTTTTGGCACAGCGAGCCAAACCAATTCCTCCTGGGCCACCGCACCACCGAGGAGCTCCCCGCCGAGGCCGATGTCGTGATCATCGGAAGTGGCATTACGGGCACGTCGGCCGCGCGCTTCCTCGCCGAGGACGACCGCGCCAAGGGCCGCAGCGTCGTCTTGCTCGAGGCGCGAGAGGCGTGCTGGGGAGCCACGGGCCGCAATGGAGGTTTGTTACTGTCGAAACCCTGTTGATCCAGCATCTCCACAGTCGCTGACGTTGTCGTGTAGGTCACTGCCAGGTGCTGCCCGTGGCGCGCGACATTGACGTGACGCGCTTCGAAGTGCTGAACTACAACGCCGTCAAATCGTACATCGAGGCCAACAACGTGGCGTGCGAATGGCGCAGCCTGGCGGGCACGCGGGCCTACTTCGACTCGGCCGCCTTTGCCGTCGCCCACGAAGAAGTCAAGGCCCTCAAAGAGAAGGATCCCGAGCTGGGAAAGCTGGTCGAGATTGTAACGGACAAGGAGAAGCTGGCGGCCATCCGCATCCCCAAGGCGGTTGGCGCGACGCTGACCTTCTCGGCGGCGAGCCTGTGGCCGTACAAGCTGGTGACGTTTATCCTGGAAAAGCTGGTCAAGGAGGGCAAGCTTAACCTGCAGACTAACACGCCCGTCCACCGCGTGTCGTTCAGTGACGACGCGGGTGCCGAGTTCCCAAACACGCTGCACACGTCGCGGGGATTCATTCGCGCAAGGAAGCTCGTCGTCGCTACAAACGGCTACTCTTCCGCCATCCTGCCGCCCTTTGCCGACCTCATTGTGCCCGTCCGGGGCGAGATGAGTGCCCTGCTGCCCCCCAAGGGAGCGCCACGCCTCCCAAACTCATACGGGCTCTGCGGTCAACCTGGCCAGCCGGCCCACACCGATGACTATTTGAACCAGCGGCCCTATGAGGGCGTGCCCAACCCGGCTGGCCACTACATGTTCGGCGGCGGCGAGGGCGGCGGCAGGCACGCGTATATAGGCGTGTGGGACGACAGCACCATCGATGAGGGCATGGCCGCCTGGCTGCGACGCGACCTGCTCCAGAGCTGCGACCTCGGCGGCGAGACTGACGGGCTGGAAGAGTTGATTGCCACCCACCAGTGGACCGGCATCATGGGCTACTCTCGCGACAACGTGCCGTGGGTGGGGAAAGTCCCCGGCCTGCGCGCCGCCTACATCTCGGCCGGCTACACCGGCCACGGCATGCCTAACGGCACCCTCTGCGGCAAAGCCGTCGTCGACCTCCTGCTCTCTGAAGAAGAGGGCCTGGAACCAGGAGCCGCCCGTGACAAGGTCGTCAAGGAAGTCGGTTTGCCGCGTAGCTACCTTGTCACTGAGGAGCGCATCGCCACTGCGCGCGCCCTTCCGACTGTCTTCGAGGCCGAAGCCATGGGCGTGATTGGCAATCATGCGAGGCAGGCGCAGGACATGCGGGAGAAGGAGAAAAGCGCGGCGGCGGCGGCGGCGGCGGCGGCGGCGCATTTGTAGACAAGCGGCGGTTGTTAAGCGAACATTGGCGGTAGCAAAGTTGGCGCCGCAAAAGAAACGTCAACTTCCTCCAAAGGAGGGCAAAGGTGCTAGATTACTTCATATACATGCCGTGCCACAAACTCAAAACGCCTCAAGATCTCAGGCTGTGAGGCGCTTGACTGCTCCTTATACACGGCATGTGGGCTTTGTGATTTGGGTACGTGCTATATGACACGTGGCTTTGGCCCGTTTCTTGGAGTTAATGATCCTTTCCTTGACGACTACAGTGGGTAGAGAAGGGCTGTAGACAGAGACATAGGGTATGAGTCTTGCGCAACGATCGCATGCGCTATGATGAACCGTGTGTGTGTGTGTGTGGTAGCGACAGAGAGAGAGAGAGAGAGAGAGAGAGAGAGAGATATGTGTGTGTGTTTGTTGGAGCTTGTGCCGTTAGTCATCTAATGAGCTGATCATGATTGCAGCCTCGATACGAGGTACCCAAGTTGATATGGAGGAGAGGAGGAAGATGACCAGGTACGCGGTCCGTCCAATCCAACAGCCGTCCAAACTAGGTAACAGGCAGGTGGTGCAAAGCCTTTGGCGGTTGAAGCCAAGAGACCGAGAGAAGCTCTCTGCGTGTCCCTCTTGCCTTCCACCGCCCAGCGGGCACTCTAGAACAGCCAGGCCACGAATTTGTTGTAAAAATTGCCTCCCTTGTTCGTCTCGCGCCACGCGCGCTCCTTTTCCAAAAACTCCTGCTCCTCGCGATCAATCTCATCCTTGCCGCTCCATAGGTCGGCCCTCTCGGGACGGACCCTCTCGGTCTTGCCCCACCACTTGTAGCCCAAGATCATGATGAGGTAAAGTGGAATGCCCAGATAACCGGTGATGAAGTTCTTGTAGTCAAACTCACCGCCAGTGAAGACGGAAAAGTTCTTGGTGAGGGCGATGAGTATGCAAAAGAAGGCGGCAACGTATGAGCCTGCCGCGCCCAGGGGTGAGACGTAGGCAAGCGACGACGGATCGACGCCCTGGGCGTTGCGTGCCCGCACGAAAAAGATGTGTGTCACGAGGATCGATATCCAAGTCAGCAACCCAAAGATGGTGACGAGGTTGACAAAGTAGGAAAAGACGGTCTTGGAGTCGTCGGAGACGTTCATATAGGCCAGTAGGCAGAAGCAGGCCGAGATGCCGAGCGAGTAGACGGGCACGCCGCGCGAGTCGGTGCGCGCCAGGATGCGCGGCGCCTTGCCCTGCGACGCTAGGCCGTAGATGGTGCGCGAGGCAATGTAGAGGTCGCTGTTACTGGCGCTGAAGACGAAGAGGAGAATGCACGCGTTGATGATGCCGGGTAGCGCGTCGATTTTGGCCAGTCGGATCGCTACGACAAAGGGCGAGGCGGCGGCGCTGTTGGACTTTTTGCTTGCAAAGGCTAGCTCTTCGCTGTCGTAGGGCACAATCATGCCGAGGAGGAGGACGGAGAGGCAGTAGAAGAAGAGGATACGGTAAAAGGTGAGCTTGATAGCTTTGGGAATCGTGCGCCGGGGGTTTTGCGCCTCTGATTAAATCCTTGTCAGCCTGTGTAGTCAACAAGAGCTTAAAGAGACCTACCGCCCACTGTCACGCCGACAAGCTCAGTCCCGAGGTATGCAAAGACTGCGTTGATAAGCGAATTCCAGAAACCGAGAAATTTTCCTTCGGGACCATCTATAGTGCCTTTGTCAGCTTTCCCATGTGGCGAATTGGGGAGAGAGTTTGCTCACCTGCAATGTACGCCTTGAACGCGCCAGGATTCTTCCAATATCTGAACCCCGTTCTGTCATGTGTCGGCCCTCCGCCAAGCGCCAGAATCAACGAGAGCAGAATCAGGCCGATGATGACAACGACTTTGATACTGCTCAACCAAAACTCAAACTCGCCAAAGAAGCGGATGCCGAAGTAATTAATGGCTAGGATGGCGACTAAGAAAACGGTAATGAAGACACCGGGGTTGATCTTGTCAGCCGGCACCCAGTACTGGATCACCAGTGCCGCGGCCGTCAGCTGGTTTGGCGTTGTGATGAGATATTTGAACCAGTATGTGTAACCCAGAGCCACGCCCAGCGCGGGATCCACAAAGCGCGTCGCGTAGCCAGAAAAGCCGCTGGCGAGCGGCAGCCATGCCGCCATTTCGCCCAATGCTGCCATGACGCTGAAGACGAGCAGGCCGACAAACGTGTAGCCGATGAAGATGGAGCCGGGCCCAGCTTTTGCAAGTGCTTTCCCCGTGCCGACAATCAAACCAGTACCTGTGTCCTAATCAACAACCGACCTCCGTAAACCAAAAAGCGTGCTCAAGAGGCTACCAAACGACGATGTTGGAAAGAAATGTCATACCAAGAGCCCCGCCTATCGCGATCATGGTAATGTGCCTAGCCTCGAGGCCGCGATGCAGCTTGTCCTCCGGCTGCACTTCACCCGTGACCGGATTCTCCTGAGGTGCCGCATATTGCGTCGAGTCGAACTCTGGCTTGCCGCTCTCCGAGTCGCGAATCGTGGTGATGGTCGCCTTTTGGTCGTCGCTAGCGGACGCAGACTGATCTTTTGACCAGATCGCCATGGTGATTGGAGGAGTCGAAGATAGGAATCCCTTGCGCCTGGAGTACACCTTATTTTTATCCTTGCTCTTCCTCTGGTTATGAAAAGGACACTCTACGTATGACTCCAAGTAAAGGGATTGTCCCGCGTGATGTCGCGAGAGGTGGTCGCCGAAGTCGCCCTTCTCTTTGCAGTTTCCCCGCTAACTCGAACCGGACGTGCAATGTCCGCGAACGAGGTGTTCTTCAGCCAAACAATCTCCTTGCCCGAGTTTTGAAGTATGCTCGTGGCGGTTCCGTATCGGAAACTAGAATGAGAAAAACAACGTCTGCTGATAGGCAACTGGTAGGCACTTTGCAATACATATACCAGTGGTAGTGATCCAGGACCGAGGCTAAAAGAAGAAAACCACGCAGGCGCAAGCTTCGATATGGCGCGGAAAACTTTTTATGCTAAAAGGCGAAGCATTCGGCGAGACGGGAGTCAGTAGTGGCGGATACACTCGGCGTTGCCAACTCTTACCTACCACAACAGTACTGAGGCGACGGTGGTCTACAGGCCAAGACCTAGAATGGATCCACGGACGGAGCAGAAGAGAGACAACCAGAGAGGAAACGGCTTGGCGGCGGAGACGGCGGGGGCGGTGGCACAGCTTGCCCTCAGCTGAGGAATGGTTTTGTCTGCAGACAGCACCACCAGCACCACCAGCACCACCAAGGCCCACCTATCATCAGTCATGATGCTTGTCCTGGGAAGAGCCAAGATGGCCAAGCGCAGACTCCAAGACCAAGGCCGAATTCGTCATGGCGGCTCGCAATTTGATTTGTAGATGTGGACAGTGGCTGATAAGGCTTAGGAGCGGATATCTATTAGCGCGTGGTATCTTGTAACGATAAGCTCGTTTGACAAGGCGTCTTGGGTATTTTGGCACTGCCCCGGGGTAGGCGATGGTGTTGTGGTCCTGCTACATGTCAAGGCGTTGTTGGCAATACTTGGAGAGAGACATGAACGTTGTCGAGGTCGAAACAAACGCAACGCGCGGCTGTGTCTGATGGCAGTTGAGGAGTGGTGATGCAGTGCTAGGATGCGGGGAGAGCTGGTTAGTGGCGTGGCGTGGCGTGGCCTGTGCTTCCTGTGCTTCCTGCGCTTACTGTGCGTACGCCCGCAGTCTGCTCGTCTTCTTTTGGAACTGTTCCGTTCCTTTTCTCTTCTGCCGGGAACTACGGCATCCATGAGATGCACAATGTCCCGATGGATGCCAAGATGATTGTTGGAATGAAATGAGTAAACATGTTTCTCATCGTTATTGTGAGTGACTGACGCCACTGGTACGCCCCCAACGCGCCCTGTTGCGGCTTAAACGAGCAATTCGCTGCTAATCGTACATCTGGCACGCCTACAGACCGATGAAATTCGGCCTTGCCATTCTGCTCGGCCTCGCCACTGCATCTTGCAAAAGCGCTCAAGAAATTAACTCGCACAGTCTGGCTACGCGGATGCCTTGCGCGAATTAGCAGCATTTTGTTACGATCGAGGCAGAAGTCCGCCACAAAAGTCCGCGGCTGGAGCCCGCGGCTGCGTGGAAGAAAAGAAGCTGATGCTTTCTTTTGGTCGGCCTCGACTCCGCAGGGAGCTTAGAGCATCCGCACATGTACTCGATCGAGTCTATACCGGGTCAGGAAACTTCTGCCAATAGCCGAGTTGTAGCTGTCTAACGGAATGGGTGCTACGACGGGCACTGGTGCCGAAGAAATGAAGGATGCAGACTCGTCAACGACGCGCTGGTTTTTTTTTGGACAGTGTTGCAAAGTCAAACATGCGTCCACTCGTAGCAGTCCAATAAGCCTCTTCTTCGCCGAAGTGCGTTGAATACCGCTTTGGGTATAGCTCAGCGGGTGCTTGTCGGCTATGCTCTACAACACGTGATACTTTCCGATGCTGCCCCGACGTCAAACTCTGCGTCATGGCGGCACCACCAACCTCAATTTTCCCCATCTGAATGCTCCCGCTGCTCGGATGTCTTCGCTGCAGGGCACGTCTTTAATGGACACACGACATGCAAGCTCTAGTGCCGCCCTGAAACCAAGCTGCACCTCGAACTGCCGTCCTTGATTTTTGCCACCAGCTCACCATCCGGACGTCGGTGTTTTCCAGTTTGCTGGATTAATGACCGGCTACAGTCGTCAATTGAGCCAGAGACAGCCCGCAGACTCCAGAGTGACAGCTATGGAAAGACCTGGACAAAAAACTTGATGCTATTGTATCTCTGCTCCATCCCTAGGTATCTCTGCTTTTGAAAAAAGGCCAAGACAGATTTCCGCCGTATAACTTCTCAAATCAAGTATACCACCAAGGAATATGCTTTACAGCTCCCAAAATTCGTACAATGCCGCCGCAAAAGACATCGCTCTCGGTTAACCAATTAGGGGGAAAAACCCCAAAAAAAACTGCTGACTGACCGCACCGCCGATTCTTAACTCCGATAAAAATAGACAGGAGAAACTCTGCGTCAAGGGTCAGCCGATGTCCGGACCTGTGCTGCAAGGAGACGTACCGTGTTCATACCTTAGCTCCTGCCCACAACAATGGCCTGGCTGTCCACAGCTTGCATGACCTCGCCCTGGCCACCATCGACCTTGATCAAGTTGACCCGGATCCGGTACGTGCCTTCTTGTCTGATTGAGAGTTCAGAAAAAGAAGCATAGCCAAGATCATCGCCATCGTCTGCGAGTTGAATTGAGCTGGCAAGACCATTTCGCCCCCTCAAAACGTCGGATCCCACAGGAACATCTGAGCCGTCCGATCCGCGAGTGATAAGACTGACAAAGGCAACCAAGTGGCCATCATGGATGGATGCGGCAGAATGCGAACGACTGCGAAGACGAATTTGAACAGGACGGAGAGGCTGGCCCAGACGGACACTGCTTGGGGGCTGATCGATGACGTCCATGACGAATGCTGAGGCGTCGTAGCCGTCCACTCGACCGTTTGAGTTTTGGCGAGTGGCACGAGGGTTGTCGAGTCGAATTCTCCGAGGCTCAACGGCTCTGGCCCCGAGATTGTCGTTGGTTTGGGTGCGGCGAACAACGTATGCCATTGTTGGAGATGTTCCGTTGACGAGAGGAGTGGTGCTGCTTAGGGATTCTGGAGCTGCTGAGGATGATGAGCGTTCTGCGATGCGGCTCGACCGTCTTAAAAGAGCAGAGGAAGAGGTCAAAGAGCTCGTTCCTTGTCGTGAAGTTGATCTAGTGGAGACCCTGGAAGCACTGGCGTCGCTGATATTTCTTCTTCTCCCTCGACCTCTGGGCATCTGACGACGGAGTGCTTCTGGAAGGTATTAGCCGCGGGGAACAGGCCAGCGACGGCCAACAACAAGTGCATGGTCATGTTTGAGGGAAGAGGAGGAAGGCGGGCCGGCAAAAGGAACAACCCAAAAAGGAGAAACAAAAGCACCGACGCTCGTGCGTCTCAGCCTCAGTGAGATGAGCTTTGGCCCAACAGGACAGCCAGAAGATATATCAACATATCGAGGCGTACCGCCGTCAGCCTCAGCAGAGAGCCATTTCTTGGTCGAGGGGCCTCGAAGCAAGGCAGCGCGCAAAGGAGGAAAAGAAAAGAGGCAAGAGCAAGGGATGAGGACAATGCGCCGCTGGCCGGGCTGGCCGGGCTGCCGCATTGCGATTGATGCCAGCAGGCAGCACACTGGACACAGACAAGCAGCAAGAGGATGCGGGGGGTCGGATCGCGCTACACGATCTCATCCGTGCCAACATGGCGCGCACGCTGGGAGCAACCATTCAACGGCTCGCGATGCAGGATCTGGAAGGCCGTGGAAGCACGCAGCTTGAAACGGCCAGCCTGCCTGGGCCAGGGTAGATGCGGTTGCCAGCGGCGGCTCCTTGCGTCGACCGCATGCCTCCAAGACATGTCGCGATATGCCTGATGGTGACAGGGAACGGGGCAGGGAACATGCATGGTTGAAACGTAGCGAGATTGTCGTGGGCTCACCTTTTGGCTGGTCCCCGGCCCACGCGCACAACTCTTCTGGATTGGTTGCGCCGCAGCCTCTCGATGCGATTCCACCAATATCAGCGCCTGCAACTTGGCCGTGCGCGGATGAAGATAGGGCGAGCGACTTGGCCCGGAGCTCGCTTGTCTGATGCGTGCGACGAGAGGCGCAAGTGACGTCGGTCTTTGCAGAAATCGACCAACTCACGTTGCACAGGGGCGGAATTGGCGAGCCTGGTAAATCGCTTTTCCCACAACCACGGTTCTTTTGCTCGAGGCGCTGGGGTCTGGCTGTCTCGCGGATGCCGGGCAAGATTGACGCCGTCAGCTCGATGCGATGCGATGCGATGCGATGCTCCTGCAGGACAGAGACAATGGTCAGCCAAATCGCCAGGTAACAGGCAGTCGATATGCCTTCGCGCTGGCCTTGGGTGGAGCTTCCAAGAACCCGGTTCTGTCCTCAGAAAACCATGTCGGCTGTTGGTGTCGTCGGTTCAGAGAGGCGGGACCCATGTCCAAACTGGCTAGCGCTGGGGACGGACGCGCGGGACCAACCTTAAGATACGATAGCCGAAGCTCCCGCCGCGCAAGGAGCAGATTTAGGGTCGAGTGAGAGATGATGGGAGGAGGAGATGATGGCCCCGTCTCCAGCCCGGCTTGATGCCGCGTCTTATACCTCTGCTCCGGTCACAGCTGCGTCGTCTACGCCGGCCCAGTTGGTCCAAAGGCGCTCCGCCCTTGCGCTATTGGACTCAGATTCTACAAGACCGACGTACGGAACTCGAGGCGACACCTCTGCTCTTCGAGGCTGCGATGCACCCGAATAGTCGATGCATGGCACGGCACGTTGCCACGATTGCGCAGCGCGACAGGAATGGGAGAGCCACGAGGCTTGTGGCGTCGAGCCTGCAACCTCGAGCCCTTCGATCATGTCCCTCTTCCGTGGGAGCGGGCCCCCGCCGCGGTACAGATCTCAGCGGGCGCATGCGAGATGGGCTGGAGGACAGCCATGCGCATCGAGCAATTGGGCCATCGTGACGCGCCACGCTCCTGAGCCGATGCCCCCGTGGCCTGGTGGCTGGGTTCCAGCATGCCCGTCATGCTGCAAACATGAGCGCCGTCCTGCTGGCGCCGCGCTGCGCCTGTCATACGAGGATTTCCACCGCGACAGCGGCTCGTCGCCTTTGCGTCCAGTGCATCCAGTGTATCCAGTGCATCCAGTGCATCCGGTGCATCCAGTGCGTCCTCCGCATCGCACCGCATCGCGGCTCAAGGCCTGCAATTGCCCGCGGCGTGGCCTGCTGCGCTGCACCCATCTGCTTCCGGAAGGCGCGCGCGCCCCCCTCGTCGCACGCCTAAAAACAGCTCCATGTGCCCGTTGATGCTCTCCCCTCTCCCCTCGCCAACTGCTGCGTCTCTGGATGGCGCGCCGCGAAGCCTGTTCCTGACTTCATTCCTGTCTGTGAGACACCCGCGCCCCCGGCCAACTGATGTCACCCCGGACCCAAGTTTGGCCTGCCGTGCTCCCTGGTCATTCGTTACCTCAACTATCCTCAATTGAAACAGTCTCATTCCTTCTGCATGGGTCTTCCCCTGCTCGTCCATGTCTGTCCAGGTCAGGAAGGGATACTTTGTCAAGGTTCGCAGAGGATGGGTTCCCGCCGAATCAAAGCGTGGCCAGAAGGAAATCAGGAAAAAATGCCCTCCGGTGGAGAACTGGGAGCGCCTGAATACGTGGCGGCTTGACGTCGCCAGCTCAAACAACATAAGCACCAACAGCCTCGACAGGCTAATCAGAGATGCTTACGAGCAGCAAAAGCGTCACTGGCCGCATCGTTGGAAAAGGAACAGAGGCCACCTTATGCGTTCAAGCCCCGGCGCCACGGTCCAGGTTGATGAGCGTACGGAACCACCTGCCGATGCAAGACGGGTCGTCGGATGCTCAGATCTCACATCCGCGGCGTAATTCATGCCCCTGTCCAGACCACTTCAAGCCACTTATACTAATATTATGTGTCAAACAGGACTACCGATACACGATACCATGACGCCAGACGCTCCGCAACCACCCTGTCTCCTATCCTCGAAGTAGAAGGTTCCGACAGCGTCCCTGGCAACCCCCTAAACGAAACCCTCAAGCCAAAGCAACAACCCCAAGCCCCTGGATGCACATGCAAGCATCATCATCACCACGAACAAGAAGAAAAGGGGAAAAGCCATCACCAGCACGGCAGCCGCCCAACCAGCCGCCACGGCAGCCAACACGGCAGCCAACATTCGGGACATCACCACTGCCATCATCATCACCACCACCATCACCACCACCATCCGCACAGCCACACCTCCGCCAACAGCTCCAGACAATCTCTCCTGTCTCCCAGCACGCCCAGACGTAGCGGTACCCATCTCCACCCAACAGACGCACACAGAGTCGACCGCCGGAAGGAAAATTACACCGATCCGACTAACGAGCCTGATCCAGCACCTCGCTGCAAGCGATGCGGAAAAAGATCCCGGAATTCAATGAATTCATTCTCCCTTCCTACGACACCAGGCCAAGGTCTTAGTTCAAGATGTAGCCATCGACACACGCCATCTTCGTCCCGAGTTCCTTCAAGGCAGTCGAGTCAAAGCTCGCTGCGGAGCGGCAAGTCAGCGGTTGCGGCTTAGGCAGCGGATACGGCCGCCAAAGCTAGCGACTATTCTGGGGAGGAGGAGTGGGGACGAATCGTAAGGGCAAGAAAAGCGCGCAGAGACATGTTGAAGGAAGTAAGAAGAAAGGAACGTCAGCGCGTTCCTCCCCCTTCTTCTTCTACTTCTTCTTCCTCCTCTAGCTTTACTTTCTCTGGGTTCTGAGCAACCAAAAAAAAAAAAAAAAAGGAGAAGCGATGTTTGATGGTTGGCCCAAAAAGGATCTTGATCCCTTCATCACAACCCCTGTCCAGCCCTAAACGAGATCTCTCTCGCTGCCCTTTGGAAAATTACTGGGTTGCCTGCATTGCACATCACCGGACCTTGGGCCGTGGTGGTGCTCGGACGCGGAATCGGGCAGCGGCATCGTCTTCCTCCTATGTGCTTGGGCACGTCCGGATCTCGTCCACTTTGGCTCGCCTCGGACCTCGACGACTTTGCTTTTCATTCCTTTCTCGACTTTGCTTTTTTGCTTCTAGAAGGCGGAAAAGTATCGCTGCTCAATTTCCGAAGCGTCTCCACCCTCACCCTGCTCCTCAACAACGGTGAAGAGGTCCCGGTCGGGGGCGCGCCACGAGTGCCGGTATTTTCTCCTCTTGCTCATGCGGCCATCGACGAGGTCCTGGGCGCGACCCTTGGTCGGCTCGCGAACGACGGTTCTGTACGGCGACATCACGATGGGCTCTGGTCCAGGTCTCTTTGGCCGCTGCTGCGACGTCTTCCTTGTGTCCATGGCGACGCCGCCGCTCGGGTCCGCGGTGGTGATGACAACCTCCTCGCTCATGTATCCCTCGTCGACAGCCATGTTTCGCTCCATCTCGCGCTCCATGGCGCGCGCTTCCTCCATCTCGGCGTCGCGATCCTCGTCGATCTGATGGAGCCGTGGCGACGACCCACTCTCCGGCCTGCATGTTCTGTTTCTTATTCTTGCCCCTGCACCCCCTTCCCCTAGCGTCATCCTCTGCAGCTCTTCCCCTTCTGTCTCGTCGCCGCCCCCTTCTCCACCTCCCACATCGTACCACCGCCCCACATACTTGGCCCACCGCCGCGCCAACCGGCTTCTCA
Source organism: Phyllosticta ampelicida (assembly GCA_020351975.1). Lineage (NCBI taxonomy): Eukaryota > Fungi > Ascomycota > Dothideomycetes > Botryosphaeriales > Phyllostictaceae > Phyllosticta > Phyllosticta ampelicida. The sequence continues at coordinate 43,953 of JAIFKG010001709.1, forward strand.
GTCGGTCTTTCGTCACTCCGGCTTCCCACAATCCTACTGCTTCCTCCTCAACCCCCGTTGTGTTTCCATGTGTAGCATCCCCAACTCCCTTGTCGTCCGACACGATGATGCCCGCGCTGAACGCCAGCGCATCGTCGCCATCGGCAAAAGGACTGCCCAGCTCCTCGTCCGTCATGGGGCTGAGGAAGTGTGCAAACGGGTCTTCGTCGATATTGGGGAGGCCTTGCTCGTGCTGTGCGCGTGCGCATTGGCGCGATGATGATGAACATGATGACGATGAGGATGAGGAACTCGAAGTCGTGCGAGATGACGATGCGGGTGATGATGAAGAGAGATGTCGAGAGTTGCTTCGCTGCTGTGGCCTTTTTCCCTTCGTTGACGCCGCGAGGTGGAAATGCACGGGCGCCAGCGAGGGCAGGTGGCGCGTCGACATGGGCGGCCAGGAGGCGTTGCGTCTCAGGTGTGTGGGCAGTTCAAAGGCCGTTGTCATCGTGAACGAGGCCATTCTTAATGCGTCGGGGGCACTTTTGCGATTTCTTGTCTGGTTCCCAGAGTGGGCGAGTGCGAGATGCAGCTTGCGCTGGTCGTCGTAGTGGACGTTTCGTTTCCTCTTGTCCTTCTTCTTTCCTTTCTCTCTTATATTGGTGTTTCCCTCCTAGCAGATGATATTTCCCGTCTCTCTCGTCTTGTTCGTTCGTCTGTCGAGCCGTCCGCCTTCTCCTTCCCGGACGCGATGCCTAAGAGATTATACTGCGACACGGCAAAAAATGGAAACAAGCTTCTTTCTCGACTCGGAAATGCCCTCCCTCACAGAAAGAGTATACTGTACAAGGACAAGGATAAGAAGCGAGTGTGCGGGTGTGCGTCGAGGCCAAGACTCAACAACACCGCAGGTAAGAGGAGGGAAGGAGGAGAAGGGGAACAAGGTATGTCGATGACTGGGAACGGAATAGCGTACGAGAGTGTGCGCGGGGGAAACGAGCGGGGGGCGTAGAGCCGATATATGAAAAGGCAGGCCACAGGGTATAGCTTTCCTTGTGTCGGCCACGGCCACGCGCACACTTCTGGACCGGGCACACTGCCACCACCGATGACGATGACGATGACTACAACGCGACGGCGCAGCGAGCGGCGACAACTGTTTAATTTTACGCGAGAGCGAGCGTTCGCAGTAGTATCGGTAGGAGGAGGAGCAGCAAAGGAATTTTTTTTTCCAGCTAGCGTCGTGCCTGCAGCACGCCCCGCCGCTGGAGGTGTGGCAGCAGGACAGGTCTGTGGATGGGTGGCCGCGCTGGTGGCGTAGGGCAGATGGTGGCACACCTTAGACAGACGACGGACGGCGGCGCTAGAGTGCGTAATCGGCGAAGGCGCGCGAGGGCAGGCAAGAGATGGCTTGGTGTAGTGGGGAATGGAACGAACGGCAGATGGACTACCAACGGGGACTAGGACAGGACAAGACAAGACAGCGTGATGAGGGTGATGGGGTAGGTGGATACGAAAGAAGCGGCAGGAAGAAGGGAATGGAGAGAAAAGGGTTGCGTTCCTTCTCTCAGAGTCTGTCCCTTTCCCCCCTCCTTCATATGCTTTTCCCTTATTTCGATCGAATTTGAAAAAGGAGATACTAATCTCGAACCAGACCTGGTGGCGAAGGAGCAAGAGACGGAGTCGCTGACTGGGGCTGGGATGGCTGACCGAGGAGTGACTGACCACTACACTGCTCTCGCGCGCCACAGCCGCCACAAGAGTAAGAATTAAAAATAAGCGAGCAAAAGACCGCCTCAAGCGCTCGTCGGAAAGGTATCAACGAACAGACAAAATGACGAGGGAGGAGAAACAGGTCGGCCGCGTGCACCCTAGAATTGGTTTGGAGAGACTGGATGACACGGGTAGACAAGAGCGAGGGAAGGATGAATATCCGGATCGGTAATACGGCGCCCGTGTCTTTTGACGCTGGCAGTAATGGTGGTGGCAGATGCCGGGGGCAAGTAGACGGAGCAGTGCTGAGTCTATGTACCCAGTGACCTCGGCATGCGGCTCTGGCGGACGTGCCGCATGATTCGGCGTCGGCGGCGGATGGACCAAGTCTAGCACCAAGGACCCGCGCCCTGGCCAGGTGGATTCGTTGATAGGTGGGTGTGATGGAGGCAGCAGAGACAAACGGCGACCTGGGGCGCGTCGTTGGGTGGTCTCAACAAGGGAGGGTGCGAATAGATTGCCTTCGTGGTGGAGTGGAGGTGCTGCAGGATGCACGGATTGGTTGGATCAAAGGCCGAAAATTTTTCAACCGTGTGCTCGTAGTTAGGCCTGCGAACGGCTAATGCAGGCAATCGTCGAGGACGAAGTGGTGGTGTTGAATAGAATTACGGTGGGTGGAGCGGACTGGACTGGACCGTCAGGCCGGCTGGAAGTGGTGTTCCTTGGATCGACAAATCAGGTAATGAGATTTGAAGATTGGTGAACACAAGGAAATGTGAGATCAAGCTGCGAGTGGACCGTTTGCAGATGGCGCAGTTAGGCGTATTTCTTCGATAGGCGTCGTGATGGTGGTGGATTCGCGTCCAGGGCCATCACATGGCCCACACCAGATCGTCAGGCTGGTGGGGCTGGTGGTCTTCATGTTTAAGTATTACTGTCTTGTTAGCCACCCACTGCTCCGACCACGTAACACAATGGCCCACGGCCTGAGTCGCAGCGCGGGGGACGGCAAGATCGATGATTTGATGTTAAGTGATGCAGCCGGCAGTGCTTGAGTCGATGGTGGATGAGATTGCTCCGGGCAAGCTAATTGCGGCAGCGACTTGGACGGGCGCACGATCAGAGCTGGTGATTGCTTCTTTGCAGGTCCCGTGCACCTGTCAACACCATCCACCCGTCGGCATCTCCCATCTGGTCCCTTCATGCGACATGGCCTTGGGTTCCTGTCCTGATGTGTCTGCGTGACCTCTCAGCTCTCCAATCCAATATCATCATTTCCGTCTCCTCTCATGCTTACTCGTCACAAACTTTCCCCCCTCTCTCCCGTCACTACCTGCGCTAGCCCATTCTTTATCTGTATCAAGACTCTCACCGCCATCCATCTTGCCCATGAACAAACATCCATCGAACCCTTCTTCTCGACGTCGTTGACACAGCCACCACCGTCATCGCCGATATTGACGTGCATCAGAAGATTCCAACCGCTCGTTACGTGCATCGCCGCTGTCTTGTCTCTATTCAGCCACCGCCACATGTTACTCCCCGGTCCTGAAATCGATTCGTCTTATCCCAAGGACACTTTCCAGCGACAAGAGCGCTGACTTGTCAAGTCGTCATCGTATCCAATGGCGCAACATCAGATAGCCTTCTGCCACATTTCTCGATGATGTGCCGTCTGCGCCGGGCCTTGCATGAGCGTGGGCTGAGGCGGGATAGCTGCTCCTTGGTTTCGGCCATCTCTAGCGGCAGGATCGCCAATTAACCTGAAGTTCACCAAGAGAAGGACTAGCTATGTGCTGGTCCAAGTCCATGATGCTCAAAGGGTGCGCCTCAAGCTGCTGACAGTGAGAGTTTCGATGCCCTCGAATCCAACCAAGACAATTGATTTTCTGTATCGCGTTCCTAGCTCCTTGCCATCGCCCAATCCGTCAAGTACAACATCCCCGCAAAGGCCACCTCGACGCACTCGATGACAAGACAAGACTTGATCGTAGTGTTCGCTATGATGTGCGTGGCTGCGTTCTCCTGCCGCCTTGCGCAAGGCCTTGCGCGCGTAAAGATTCCTGTCTCTGGTCCGAATTGCCGACCGAACCAAGCCAAGTTGAACAATGCTGGTAAGGCTGATCGCTATCAGTTGAACGGCCTTTTCAGCGCATGTCGCGCATCGGTCGCGCTCCTATCTCGACACGGATCTCAATCCCGCACAAGCGACCTTGTTGGAGCCGCTGAGCTGACATCTTTGGCGTGTCCCGTGACGACCAGATTTGTCTACTTTGCGCCTCAGTCCGTATCGTCAATGAAAGCAAACCAGCATCACAGCACCAAGGCATATTCTACCGACTGGGTCTATCAAAAACAAACCCATCCTTCCAATTGAGCCAAGGTCCTCATCGTACGACCTCTACTTCAGTGACTGCTGCAGCCTCAAAACCACACCTTGCCTGTCAGTCGCCGCCCACAGTCCGTCGACCGCATTGATACTGTATGACAGCCAAAGAGCAGGCCCGTCGCACTCGCTCTTGTCGACCACGTTTTGTCGCTCGTCCCCGATTCCGTTGACCGGTGCAGAACAAGCAAAAGGCACGTACAGCCGCATCACAATCCATCACGTCTCGTTGCCTTGTTTTGGCGCTTCAAGGCCATCCCGTACCTCTTCAGTTTCTGCCGGCGGCCCTACAGCCAGCCTGCATGCAAACGGGGTGCCGCGGCCACAAGGCCACCCAATCGCTCTTTTTTGCTGGCGCTTGTTTGCCTGGCACAACATCACCGCCCTGAGATACAAAGCCTTCTCTTTTCTTTTCTCCGAGCCGTCGTGTTTCCCCTCATGATCGACGCCCCGGCGGCGTGGCTTTTGGACGCTCAACCATGGACGCGGCGAGACACATTGTTCCCAATGGGTCGCGAGAGGGCGCAGCTTGGAAACTGGGAGTTGGGAAAAAGGAAACCCGCGGCCACCCGCCATGCCGTGGGACGCTGGCGACACTGTCAGGGCTACCTGCCGCGGACTCTATTACGAGCGAACCGAGGTTGAAGCCTCACTCCAGTCTGTCTCGTCTCCCTACCTATGCACCACTGGCGCAGATAGGCACGCAGTCCGCCCTCTTTTTTTTTTTTTCTTTTTTCGCAGTGTGCGGTAGGTTCAAGTGCCGCCTCGCTCGGTAAGGGGGTTCTGATAACTGGGCTGCTGGAAACAGCGAACCTGGATGTTGGGAGGTAGGTCATGGAATGGTCTTAGACTGAGGAGCGAATGCGTGCTGTGGCGCAGCGTCAATGCAACGTAGCCAATTCTCGCGCCCTTTTTTCTTGGTTGCCCCTTTATGCCATTCCATCCTTTACAGGTATCTGAGCTCAACATGCTTCATCTCTCCATACTGTAGCTTTGTTGAAGATGCGCGTTGCCTTGTTAGTCTTGTGGGCTATTGTCAGTAAGAATACCCCTTTCCAAAAGCAAGACACCTCTTCCTCCCCTACCCCTATACTTGCTGGCCCCCCGTCCATTTGATGCAGTCACATCTCGCCCACTACTTTTCACCTTCTCTCTTCCAGTCGTGAAATCTCAGTCAATTCCCATGTGATCTTAAATGGATATTTGACCAAACCAAATGGAAGTCACTAACTAATCCAGAGGCACTGGACGCCACGTGTTAAGTATGGAGCCCTCATCCCTCCCAGCTATTCACAGCCAAGTCTCTAACTTTGTCTTTGGAGTCTTTTGCCTTCCGTAAGAAAGCTGCCCTCCGAAATGGTCGATCAGACGGCTGTTTAGAAAGGCATGGCAGAGAATCCGGGCCACTGAGCGAAGAAGCCTAGAAGATGTCAAGGCTTGAGCTATTTGGAAGCTCGTCATGTTTGGATCGATCGATAGCATGATTGGAAGGCGATGTTGACTTCAAAAGGTGAGTTTTTTCAATTTTCGTGCAGTGGGTCTCGTTTGTCGTCCACATTCCCGACCGTTTCTTTCTGGAATATCTCGCAAACGCGAGAGCGCTGCTACCAACATGGGTGGCGATGCCTCGTTCTAAAGTCTCAACTCTCGCATCATTTTCACTGGTTTTGAGTCGCAGCGGCAACAAGTTTGTTTCTGTGGACCTTTGTCGTCCCCGCGCAAATCAGGGCGATCATCTACCCGCCCGGGGTCCATGCGTTTCTGTGGAGACGCATGTTTACCATCAGACGTCAGTCGCTGCCAACCACCAGCCACCCCAGCCTTCTCTTATTCTACCCTGTCCCAGCCACCAGGCTACGCTACGCACCACTCGCCCAAACCCTTAACTCTCCATCCACGCTCGCCACGGTTAGTTCCCATTCTTATTGTCACTACAACAATTCCATTGTACGCTAAAGCTTCCATCCAGATTTTCCAAGGTTCCATTCCGCGCACAAGCGCCGCCGACACCATTTTAGACGAGACGCTCGAATACGGCATTTGGGCTACTCTGAGTAGCATTGCTTTCGACTGAGTTGCGGCTCAAGCTCTGCACTTTCGGAGGGCACACACAATCTCCCCAGTCATGGCGCCGGTCCGCGAGATTTTCAAGTCGCTGCTGGGACGCGATGATGCCAGCGCCCTCGCCTCCACACCCGTGGCCAAGGTAGCCAGCAGCGCAGCCCATGAGCTTGTCAAGCGGTCCACATCCTCTCCCAACTTCGGTGCAGGCGCGAAGCCTGCCTCTTCCTTCAACAACCGAGGTTTCTTCGCTCTCTTCGCGCTCATCGGCGCTGGCATGGTCCTTGGCAGTCTCTGGTTCTTCTTCTGGGCACCCAACGGCGGCTTCAGATGGCGCGAGGGCGATTGGGACGACTACAAGTCGACGGTGCTGCGACGCAAGGGACCGGACGGGCGCACTCTTTCCAATGCAACCAAGAGCACCAAGCTGGGCGGCGGAAGTGTTGTTCACCATGGCAGTTATGGGCGGGCTGCAACCGAAGCCGGCGATGACGAGTCGTACGTTGACGAGAAGGCGCCTTCGATCTTCGGCCACTTGCGCGGCGGCCGCGCCAAGAGGTCCAACAAGTCTTCCAAGGCACGCGATCCCGAACTCGCAAACTACCGCCATGAGAAGCCTGCTCGCGTTGGGGGCTTGAACCGCGCCTCTGACGGCACTTTTTTCGACTACTCTGCCACCGACCCGTCGTCCTTTGGCTCAGAGGTCTCGTTGAAGCCGCTCGTCAAGGACAATAAGAAAGCGGCCAAGGACGCCAAAAAGGAAGCAGCAGCGCGACAAAAGCAGCTCGCACGCGAGCAAAAGGAAGCCAGCAAGAAGCAAAAGGAGCTCGCGGCGGCCGACAAGAAGCGCGAAAAGGAAAAGGCCAAAGCAACAAAGAAGTCGTCTAAAAAGAAAGACTCGTCGAGCGGCCGCCGCTCCTACTCGCCCGCCAAATCCGGCCCCGAGACGCCCGAACGCAACCGCCGCTACGCCGACGAGATGCGCTCCGAGGTCAGCTACTCGACGTACTCGGGCGAGACGGTCACCGAGGACGCGCAAACGGACGTTTACACGCAGGCCAACACGACCAGCAATGCTGATAGCTACTACTCGTCGTACCGCCCGCACGCTATGCCCGCGCGTCCACAGCCGGCTGCGCGCGCCGCCGAGGCACCGTCGACGGGCTCGCCGTCGCGTAGCAACCAGCAACAGCATCGCCAGAGCCGGCGGCGCTCGTCCAGCGCGGCGCGCCACAGCCGGCGCCAGAGTAGCCACACACAGCAGCAGCAGCAGCAGCAGTCGAGTTCGTACTCCAACAGCAACAGCAATAGCGACGAAACGGGCACCAAGATCTACTCGCACCACATCCCCGGCCTGAGTACCGGCGGTGGCCCTGGTACCATTGTTCCGGAGGAGAGCGTCAGCAACGTTGGTGTGGGTGCGAGGGGCCGTGCTGGTGGCGGCGGCGGTGGTGCGCGCAGGGGTCGCGATGTCATGGAGGGATATCGTAGGAGCGCAAGGAGCCGCAGGGACAGCCTGAGCGACTCGGACTAGGAGATGTTGGAATGATCGGCATTGACGAGCGTGGTGAAGGACAGGGGCAAGAAGACTGATGGAGGGGAGAGCGGAGGACCATTGGGCGGCGGGCGGATAGTGAGCCTGGCGTGTTTTGCCCCCCCTAAACAGTTACTTTGGTACTCTACCGGCGTAGGTTGATGGATGGAGAGATGGCACGATTTGACTCTTCTTCTCCTTCTCCTGTCATATTTTTCACTTCTCAATCATCGACTTCATCGCCTGCTCTGATGGAAATTGTAGACTCTAACGCGTTTTGGAACATGCCATCAAATCGTGTCCTGGGTTTAGGACAGGCGGGAGTAGGGAGCATCCACCTCGTTGCCGCCGAAACATGGTGCTCGGTACTGTTTGTCGCAGCATGTCCAGCCAGATTAGCGAAATGCAAACCACCAAAGTTGTGTCACGAAATTTTTTTTTTTTTTTTTCAGGGTCATTTGTCGGCCAATGCACGGAGCAGGTCGTTCCCTGCACGATTCAGGTAGGAAGACGAATATAGTTGGGCAACAT
>JAIFKG010001712.1:0-27260 GCA_020351975.1 Phyllosticta ampelicida
CTGAGGAGAAGAACATGATGGTGGGGTACGTACAGGGGAGGGGTGGGGGGGCATTTTGGTCGCGAAGGAGGAGGATGAGGACGAGGACGAGGACGAGGACGAGGAGCCATAGTGATGATGGTTTGATTTGCAACTCCCTGTTTAGCTGCGTTGCTGCCGAGACGTTTGTCGTATCGCGCTTGATGGAGCAGATGGTGGTGTTCAGGCCGTTCTTAGGCCGTTACCTAGGTGGCGTTTACAGCGGCCATGACGTAACATCACGCTGGCTCGTGTTCCTTTGCCGTCGACTCTCCACATAGTAGCGAGCTCCGGGTCACGACTTGCGTGCAACAGTGCGGCTGAAAAGGGTTGGAATGGTATTCAGTAGCTCTCTCAATCAGATACGTATCAACGAAAGCATCCGCATTTACTCGTCATCACCATCCCCGGTCCTATCCAGCTTCTTATGCAAGCGGTGCTCCCTCATCGCCAAACTGCACAAAGCACCGAGTAACGCAATGCCGAATATCGTCCACCAAACAGCCGTAAGCGACTTCATGTAGCTCTCAAGAGCGCCCTGCTTCCAGTCGGGAGGCAAGTGCTTGAGTGAACCGATGCTGTCGCGAATCGACTTTATGACCGCTTCCGCGTCGTCGCGGTCGCCGAACTTGGCCCACAGATCGCGCTTGAGGGTGTTTTGGAAGACGGCGCTGGCAATCGTGATGCCAATGGTCGAGCCAGTGCTACGGAAAGCGTACGACGCCGACGTGATGACGGCCTGGTGGACATGATCGACGGCGGATATAAGCGCCAGCAGAGTCACTGTCAGCATGCCGCCGTACCCCAGACCGACCAGCGAGAAGCAGACGAACGGCGGCCACGCCCTCGTCTGCAGATCGAATGTGCCTGCGACCAGGCCAAAGGCAAGGATCATGGTCGAGACCATCCCCGCGTTCAGCCACCAGTACTTGCCCGTGGCTTTGGTGACCAGCCCGACGCCTACTGATCCCACGGCTGCACCCACCGACCAGGGAATCAACCGTACGCCGGCTTGCGCTGCCGACAAGCCGAGTATTTGAAGGTAGATGGGGCCATAAAAGAGCAACGCAAAGACTGACATGGTCGTGAACCAATTAGTCAAACAAGCCGCCCATACCGTCCGGTGCAGGAGCAACCTTACGGGGATGATGGGCTCACTGGCCAGGCGGTCTTCGACGACGAGGAAACCGACGAGGAAGACGCCAAAGAGCGACAGGCTGACCAAGACGAGCGGGTGTGTCCACGGCACAATGTTGCCCGCCGAGTTCAGACCAAGCAGGAGCAGCACAAGACTCGTCACCAGCGTGATGCTTCCGAGGAAGTCGACCCGCCGAACACGCGCCGTGTTTTCCTCCTTGACGGGAATCTTGACCGTGAAGAAGACGAGGAGGCCGGAAACGACCACGAATGGCACTTGGAGGAGGAATGCCCACCTCCACGATAGCGCGTCGTTGATCCATCCGCCGAACACGCCGCCGAGACCGCTTCCAAGCCCAAAGCACAGGTTGCCAAAGCCCTGCCACAAGCCGCGACGGCGCAGCGGGACGAGGTCGGTCGTGACAAAGGTCGAGATGGCCGTCAGACCGCCGCCTCCCATGCCAGCGACTACGCGACCCAGTATGATGACGCCCTCGCTTTTGGCGAGCCCGCATATGAGGTTACCGACGGCGAAGAAGACGTTGGAGATGACGAGACCGGTTCGGCGCCCAAAGATGTCTGTCAGCCGTCCGCTGAGGGGCTGCAGCGCAGCATTCGCAATCAGGTATGCCGAGGCGAGCCATGAGAAGAGGGTGAAAGAGTTGAACGAGTCGGAAATGGGACTGCTCAGCGTCGCAATGATGGTCGAGTCTGCGCATTGTCAGCAAGGACCAGGGATTGGATGACGGAGCGAGTCGACAGACCCAGCGCAGCGAGGAAGACGCCGACCCAAATGGATGAGAGAATTAGCAGCAGCTTTGCGGTGCTGGGCTCCTCAGGCAAAGGTGGGGAGTTCGCTGCGACGTTGTGAGCTGCCCCGCCATTGATGCTGTTCTCCAGGAGCGGGCTACGCTCGCTGGCGACCGCCGAGCCGTTAGCTTCGCGAGGCATAGTTCACTCCTCCCAGGCGTGCGCGAAAGGTCAAAAGTTTGAGCAATGTGTGAGGTCAAGATTTACTGTCGTGAAAATGAGCTTCGGTCTCGGCTGACTTGCCCGATGGCGATGACGCTTCCGATAAAGCCGGCCTCAGCCGTCTATATATACACATGGAAGGCGCAATACTCCTAGAACACCCAGAATCCGCATCGACAAATGTCTTCATGTTTTCGAAATTCAGGGACTCTTGTTTCTGGGGCTGTTTGTCGCAACAGCTCACTCGCCAGTAGGAGCACTTAACCACGTTACAAAGTCTTGCTTTTAGAGCTCATAAACGAGACCCGCTCTGCAAAGGCAATCGCTCATCTTCTTCCTCTTCCAGCCCGTCCAGCTCGAAATCGACCCGCCTTATTTGCGCCTCCTCGTCCTTGAACTTTGCAGACCACATCAAGTCTGCGACTTCCCCTCGGCTGGGATAAGGTCGGTCACAGTGTCTGTTCCGCAGCGGAGGATAGTACCTCCGATAGGTGAACCATCCTACGAGCATTCCCAGTATGCCTCCTACCGTAACATCGTATACATCGTGGCGATAGTCCTCGCAGCGGGAGATTGCGATCAAAGCGGCGCCGAGGAGAGGCAAAAGGGCGAGAAGGACGCGGGCGAGGTCGGTTCGGGGCCTGAAGACGTGGCATTGCCCGGCAAAGAAGAGAGAGAGGTAGCCAAGGCCCGCAAACGAAAAACTGCTGTGTCCGGAGGGAAAGCTGCGCCAGCCGTCATGGAGAGTGTGGTGGTCGGTCTCGGTGCACACGGTATAGTTGACCAGCTTGTGCTCTGGAGTGCCTTTATCCTGTTCCATGGATTAGAAATGACCTCAAAGCTGTCCTGGGATTTTATCGAGCCAGATTCTTGGATACTCGGGGATCGTGACGTACAGGCTTACACCGAGCAATCAAGTCGGGCCTTGGTCTACCCACGGCATTCTTGATCACGTCGGTAATGAAAGATGTCAAAATCAGACTGATGAAAAGCCCGAGAATGGTAACATGTATCTTGTGTCCACCCGGCCGGAAGAGCAGGGCCCAGACCACGAAGAACAACAACGGCACGCCGCCAGCGTAAACAAACAGCCACAACACGGAAACTCGCTCTTGTTCGGCGTGCGGAAAGGAGATGGCTAGATTATCGAGGGAAAAGAGGCGATGAAATGGTTCAGCGAAGAATTGAATCTGGTCAGGCAGAGGCATTAGCGATGGTGCTTCAGGCAACGTCACCTCCTTGCGCCGACAAACCCCTTTGTCGCAACGGGGCGTTTGGCGAGTCTTGACTTACGACGATATAGAGCGCCAGAAGTATCGTGAACCCGAGGTAGTCTGGCGCATACGACCGCTGTTGCTCTTGTCATTAGCCATCGATCAACCCGAATCCCTCGCATGGCACATGGCTCACCTGCCAAAAGCACACCACGGACGAGCTGGGACCCTGATGCTGCAGACCCGCTGAGCGTTTGGGTGACGGAGCATTGCTACCCCTCGTCATGGCTACGGCGGGTTCAAAGGGTCATGATATGTCAAAGGAGAGAGAGACAGAGAGAGAGGGAAGTTGATTGTTTGGTTGACGGTTGAGCATGCGACTGGCTGGCACGCGTCCAACGGAACACCTGCCCAAAAGGGGAAAGGGTTATCGATAGGCTCGCTGACGTAAGGACGCACCAAAGGACGAGGCTGAGCACCTGCGTGTCCTCAAGAGACCACTACTCCCCGAAGCCTGTCGATTGGGTGTGTCTTCTAGCCTGTTGTGGCAGGAAGGAGATGAATCTCGTCAAACATGCTGCTCTGATGATGTTTCAAGCACCACGACACACCCAGCAGCGCAATTCAACTTTTTCGATCAAGCAGATCTGTTGAAAGGATTGGACGACGAGTTCAAAGCATTCGATGCACGGGTCGAGCATCGACCAACTGCTTGGGCGATGGTGTTTCTGTAACATTAAAGGTGTCCCAGAGGCTAGTTGCAGTGTTGAAGGACCACGGGTCAAGCTAAGTTACGACGAAGTCGCGATGATGACCCCCGCAAAACCGCAAGGGCCAACGCCGAAAACATCGACCTTGTTCAAGCTTGGTGTGGAGTCAGTAGCTCAACGTGTCGACATACTTATCATTACCAAGCTCACAAGTAGGCGTTCTCAACGGTCCCCGAGCAGCAACCGAGTCATTAATCACCGAACACTCGCGACTACTTACAAGAAGGCACCAGTGCACTCGTGAGCATCATCCCCACAAAGACTAACCTCATATAGCATCACATGGCACACTTACTCGAAGGAGTGGCATTCGTTACCAGCGCCGGTTCAGGAAAGTACTCAGATGCTGCGAGTTACGTGATTAGTATTTTCCGACACTAACATGTCCAGCAGGCCTCGGCCAGACCATTGCATTCTCATTGGCAAAGCACGGAGTCAAGAAATTTGCTTTGGCTGACACAGATGAGGCGGGTCTGCAAACGACCGCCGCAGGCCTGGAGAGAGATCACGGTGTAACAGACGTCATGATCACTGGCATGGATGCAACTGAAGAATCCATCGAGTCGGCAGTGCAAAAGGCAGCGGCGCGATTCGGCCGCATTGACTTTGCAATAAACGAAACAGGCTTCGGAGGTCCCATGGGCGGCAGCCCGGACACATCTCTGACCGACTTCAACGGCTACCTCTCGAGCAGCGTGGCGGGAGTGTGGTTGTGCCAGCGCGCCCAAATTAGGCAAATGCTCAAGCAGGAGCCGCGTGGACGCTACGGACGCGGCAGCATCGTCAACATGTCGTCGATTCACGGCCTTGTTGCGTCGCCTGCCTTCATCGCTGCTGGTGCATACGTGGCAGGAAGGCACGCACTCCTAGGCTTGACCAAGACTGAGGGAGCGCTGTATGCTCCACAGGGTGTCCGCATAAATGCAATTTGTTCGGGATACTATGACTCACCTTTAATCCACTCTTCTGCGCAAATGGAGGCAGTGGTCAACAAGATTGTGGCAGAGAACATTCCTGTCGATAGGTTGGCGGAGCCGGAAGAAGTTGCAGATGCTGCAGTATTTTTGGCCAGCCCTATGAGCAGCTATATGTTCGGCCAGGGTCTCATCGTCGACGGGTATGTCGCACATCGGCAACTTAGAATTGACAGCGACTGATCTGATGCTCACAGGGGCTACACTGCCAAGTAAATTGAGCAGTAGACTACATTTCCGCCCTGAAAACGAAGATGTAGCCAAGGCCTAAAGGCGTATGCTGCATTCAAGTCTTTAAGGGAAACGTTGCAGTTGTGTTTGGCGAAGGCCAAGTGGAAGCAGTGGAATCTTTTTGGAACAGGGTATGGATTACAAGTGGAAATAACTGGTTGCATGGGTTGAAAATGTGTCTGCGCCGCGACGTTTTGCCGAAGCTCCCCAGGGCGTCTCAAAGAAGCAGATGGCGAAAAGTAGCCACGCTAGGCCGCAGATGACATGGTTTGGAATACGCACGGCATGGTCTTGAGGATACTCTGTGTCGAAACCTTTAATCTCGTTGCTGTCATGAAATTGCAATGCTCCTCTTTGCCTGTGAACTTGCTTTAGCCACATGTAATGCAAGCGAGTGAATGAGCGGCATGCTCCGGAGCGACTCGTCTCCACGGTCAGTGCCAGAGACCTGTCAGTACCGAATCAAAAAGTTCGAGAGGATTCTTCCACCGCGTTACCGGCCCAGGCGGAGAAGCTGAAGCTCTCTCTAAAGCAGGAGCATTGACGATTTCCGAGGTGGAGTCGCATGCCTGCCGCTGCCGGATTTTGACGCGGATAGGGAGGAAACAGCGGCAGTTGGCCAAGAAAATGCAAAAAGGAGATGGGGATCTTTACCAGCAAGAAAATTCAAAGTCGAGATGGATAGCTACGCATTGATTTTTCTAAAACTGGCGTCGTCATCGCTTCGAAGCTGCAAAACCCGTGCGGCGAAGAAACAACGAGGGCTGCGTTGGCCATATTGAACCATCAAGCAGGCGGGCGGAGCGATTTCGCCATCTCAAATGGGCTCTGGAACAAAAAGAAAAAAAAAGAAGCTCTGTTAACGGTCCTGCAAGCGCGAGCGAGCACGCTATCCGAAGTTCCACGCCATATGCAAAGTCGACACGGCAGTCGCCTCAGAGGCGAGCGAGTCCCACAACGGCTCGCTTCAAGACACACGGTGCACCGTGGTACTGCAGCGGCTGTCCGCGCTCGATCCGAGTTGGGACATGCAGATGGGAGCGTCGGTACGACTAGCAAAAACATTTAGAATCTTGCATGAAGCCGTGAGAGAGCGCCGGTCGTCTGTTGGATGTATGCATGTAGATGAAGCCTACCAATTTACTGAGCGAGTGGCTGAGCGACAGGGCTGTCCGTTTGGCCATTCCCTACGATATTCCCGCTTCCAAGCGACTGGCGGACATGTCAAGTGTCGAGGAGGAGTGGTAGGTACGATGCAATCACCTGGGCATGGCTAGGCACAGTAGAAGCACCTGCGCGTGGGTAGGTTCAATGGAAGCACCTGCGCATGGGTACATACAATAGAAGCGCCTGGGCATGGGTGCGTACAATAGAAGCACCTGGGCATGAGTAGGCACAATAGAAGCACCTGCGCATCCGGACGCAGGTCTGCCAGACGCAACCCAAGGCACGCCCGTCTCCCGTCAGTGTGTCTCTGCGCGAAGTGAAAAAGGCGCTCCACGGCTCCGCAAGTCCACAGCTCCACAGCTCCACGGCTCCACGGCTCCACGGCTCCACAGCTCTACCGCTCTACCGCTCTACCGCTCTACCGCTCTACAGCTCCCTTCCGCGGAACGAGCACATGTCCCGTCGCCAGTCTTGGCGTCAGGGCCCGCCGCCGGCTTGGCCAATGGCGGAAGGAAGATACGAGAGGAGACGGTGATGCGTGAGACGGGTTGCTTTGCTTTGGCGCTCCTGTCCTGTCGTCCCTGAGACAACGTGTTCCCCTGACTCCTGGCGCCGGTACGCCAGAATGGTAAGCGGCTCCGTAGGCGCACATAGCAATAGCGGCTCCGTAGGCGCACATAGCAATAGTAATAAATACACAAAAATCGTCGCATGTTGCAGTTTGGGCGGGCCCTTCGCCTTCGGACTTGGCTGTGGGGGCGGGTGCAGATGGCGGCAAAACTCATGGACCGGACCTGACCTGACCTACGCACAGCGACAGACGGCGACAGCGACAGACGGCGACAGCGACAGCGACAGACAGCGACAGCGACAGCGACAGCGACGGCGACGGCGACGGCGACGGCGACAGCGACAGCACTGGACCGCGCCCTGTCGTGCAGAGTGCAGAGTGCAGAGTGCAGACTCTCTGGCTCTGGCAGCCGGCGAGCGTGAAACTCGACGGATTCACTCCAAGGGGGCGCAGGTCCAAAAGGTCAGCCACTCCATGTTCGTCACCGCCGCCTTATAACTAGCGGCCCGTCTGCCACCGACAAAGCCTGCCTCAGCCACGCCTCAATGTCAACGCTGGCTCCCTCACCCTGCTCAACCCGCCTGCAACCCGCCCGCGCTGTCTCTCTGCTCGAGCCGGCCTGCCTCGGGTGTAAATCCCTTTTCCTCACCTCCACGCCCTCCCGCCGTCCATGAGCGTGTCTGCTTTTCCTTTGGCTGATGCCTTGCGCGCCAAGCCCATTGATGGTTCGTCCCTCCCTATCACCTCGGTCGTCTGCCCGCAAGCTTCGGCCATCCCCCCAAAACACACCTCCTGACATGGTCGCAGATGACGAAAAAAACGACGTGCCCAAGGACGGCTCCCTCCTGCCGCAATGGAGCTCCTCCCAGCTTTTGGCCGAGCCCACAGGCTTCGTCCAGGACCGCATGCTAACTGCCGCTTGCATCCTCTTAAACACCTTTGCCACGGTCGCCATGGTCTTTCTCAGCAAGCGGACTTTTAGCGATCCCCAAATGCACGACGCCCAAGTCCTGTTTACCATTTGGCATTTTACTTGCACCACCGTCGTCCTTTGGATCTCGACCCGCCGCCCGTTTAGGGCATTCAAGCCCGTCCGCGTGCCCTTGCGTGGTGTGCTTCCCATTTGCGTCATGTTCACTGCCTACGTGATTTTGGGCAATCTTTCATTGACGTACAACTCGATTGGTTTCTACCAGCTCGCCAAGGTCATGACTACGCCCTGCGTGGTCCTCGTCACTTTTGTTTTGTTCCGGATGACCGTCACCATCTACCGGATCCTCGCCATCCTCTGCATTTGCGTTGGAGTCATCATGACCAACGGTGGCTCTGCCCAGAGCAACCCATTCGGCGCGGTCATTGCCGTCATGGCCGTCACCGTCACTGCCTTTTATCAGATTTGGATTGGGAAGAAGATTGACGACTTGGATGTGACTCCGCAACAGTTGTTGATGAATCAGGCTCCCATTTCGGCTTTTCTTTTGCTCTTTATCGTCCCCTTGATGGACAAGATCCCGGACTTTCGTATGTTGATTTCCTTCTTCTATCCCGTCTCATTGCAACATGCTGACGACGAACAGGCATGATACCCTCTGAAGTTTACTGGTCTTTGCTCGCTTCTGGCATGATGGCGAGCATTCTGAATCTTTCGCAATTTCTCATCATCAGCCGCACCTCGGCTCTTACTTTCAACGTGGTCGGCAATCTCAAAACTATTCTCATCTTGTCCTTCGGCTGGTACGCCGAGGGCAGAATCCCCACGCAACAGGAAACCCTTGGAGTGTTACTGGCCGTCGGAGGTGGATGGGCTTACGGTCACCTCAAGCGCAAATGAGGTCCCGATGCTCACTGCTCCACCACAATTCTGCGACATTCCCGGTCTCCCCAGAGGCCGAGTATCGCATTCCAAATGGCCGCTCTATTCCCAATCTGGCTGCGGATGAATCCCAGACGTCTGTCCCACTCGATCCACGACGCGGCCCGGCCCAAATGATGAATTTCCCACATTCACACGGGCAGGATGGGGACATGGAAAAGTCCAAAGGCACTTCGCAAGGTTCAAGACATTCCCCTGTGTCTCCGGTCACGCGAGAGGATGCAGCAGCCGGATCACACGTGCCGCACGGCGCATGGAAAAGTGGTCCAGTCGATGGGTTTGGAGGGAGAAGTTGCATTGGAAAGCAACAGCCCAGAATTTCGGCCTGATCTTCCGTTGTAGACAAACGGATCACTCGGGCACCTAAAGGGAAATTAGACAGCGACGTCTGTGCATATCTTGAGCAGAGAGACTGCAAAGACGTGGAATATCATCAATGCATGGTAGGTAATTGGCGGCAAAGCGAGACCAATACGCCGCATATCCTGGAGTTTTTCTGTTTTTGCATGAGGCTACCAGTAAAGGAGCTCAGAGCTGAAGACTATTGGCCTGAAATGATGAATCGTTAGCGCGGGATGCCACATTGGTTGTTGATCTATGCTTCTTTTTGCCGCCGGAGATAAGTACCCGCCAAACGGTTAATGCTCGGCCGGTTCCTGACACATGGCCCAAGCTTCAAAGCTTGGCCGTCGATCTTCAACCTCAACCTCAATTTCACTTTCTGTGCCTGTTTGCTTTTAACGGAAACGCCTCCCGGAAGCGCCCGGACCGACATTCTCGCGGCAACCTCACGACCGATACTCTAAGACCTCGCCCCACGTCCGTTCAATGAAACATGGCCGACGAGGACACGGATAACGTGCTTAGTACGCAGTGGCCCGCTCCACCACCTTTCTGGAAGCATTTTACGCCCGAGAACCGCACGCGACTGAAAGAGCTCCAAAATGCCGCCGATGATGGGGATACTCAGATGAGTGGCCTTCAAGAAGATGGCGATTCAAAGGCGTTGCCGCCGGAATTGCGCTACCTGGTCCCGCCACAACCGCCAGCCTCTGGAAAGTATCGGAGCTTCGGCGACCAATATGATGTACGGCACACAACGAGAGTAGCTGCAAATTCAGGCGCTAATTTCTAATAGATCAACGCCGAACTACCCTCGCTCGGAGACATGGGCATGGAGCAGCTGTACCCCTCCCCCGCCGAATCCACCAGCCCGTCAGCTACCACAACCTCCCAGCAAACGCTCGACCGGGCCTCACATCTCAAGCGCATGACGCAATCGCTGCTCCTCAACTTCCTCGAATATGTCGGCATCATGAGCGTCAATCCGTCGGAATGGGGCAACAAGTTCAAAGACTTGGACACACTCCTCATCAACTGCCACAGCCTGATCAACGAGTATCGCCCGCATCAGGCCAGGGCCAGCTTGATCATGATGATGGAGGACCAGCTAAAGCGCAAGAAGGAGGAGGTCGAGGGCGTCAGGAAGATGGGCGAGAAGATTGAGGCCGTGTTGGCTGGCGTGGGAAGAGAGGGCATTGATATGGGCGATGTGGTCGAGGATAAGGACGGAAAAGCTGATGTGGAGTCGTTGAGGCGCATAGAGCAGAGAGTCATGTTCAAGGCATTGGATGAAGAGTTGGCGGTGGATTGAAGAGATTGCCAGGATTTGCGATGGTCTGCTCGCTTTGGTGGATTGAAAGCTCCATCCAAGCGTCACCCGGCCGGTGCCGGATCAACGAAGGAAAAGCGCCCAGCGCAAAACACTGTGGTTTTCCGAGCCCCTCACTCAGCTGCTGACGGCACCATCCCACTCCAACGTCTGGCCTGCCGTAACACCTCACACTGTTAAACCTGTTGTCCTCCCTTGCAAAGGCTATTGCTACCGGAGCACGCTCGTTGGCCAGCAAGAAGTCCATCTTGGCGGACCTTGAGAACTTCCGTACTGCTGGGCCATGGAGCGTGTCCATGTGGACCCGTCGGCTGGCACCCTCCCCCGCCGCGAACAGAGCGGCAAAGCAAAAACATGGGTCGGAGTTGGATTAGCAAGTTTTGAACCACGATGTAGACACTTGGGCAATTCAAGTCGTTTGCCGGCCCGAACGGCCGCTGTCACGCAATCCATTTATTCTGTCTCTCTCTCTCTCTCTCTCTCTCTCTCTCTCTCTCTCTCTCTCTCTCTCTCTCTCTTCTCCCCCCCCTTCTCTTCACCTGCCAAACGCAACCCGAGACAGAGCGCATCGCGCACCACGACCGCAAGGTCTCAGACACCTTAGAGCCAGCTTACCGATATAGGGCTTCTCTCCGTCATATAGCTACTGCAGATGCGCACATGGTGTGATAGTGGTGATGGCGATAAGATTCGGAAAACGAGACGAATGTAGATGCCCATGGCGCAAAGTCGGGCGTCACTGACGACGGGAACAAGAGACACAAACGACGGACGTGGATGTACAGCGAAGAAGAAACATATGAAAAGTGTTAAATCTCCTGCGCATTGCTGCTCGGCGTGGCTTTGTTTGCTGGCGCGTAGCAAGAGATGGTGGCTCAGCCCGCACTCACCTTCTTTGTCATCCTTCTGGGTCCGCTCGACCAGGCGATCACGCTTCACGTAAACCTCGGGCTCAAAGCCCCGACCATCCTCTTCTGCACTCGCTCCGGCAGCAGCACTTCATACATGTGCTTGACCCACTCGCCAACCACCTGCCGCGTGACCGCCGGGTCGATGATCTCCTCGACACCAAACGCGTTGGCAGTGCGGACGGGATTCATCAGGCGACGATACCGATGCTCAAGCTCCGCGTACCGCGCGTCGCGAGCCTCCTGGCCGTGGGCAGCCTCGACGTCGCGCAGCTCCTGAGCATGTCCGACCTCGATGCCGCCATCCAACGGCAGGCTGCCCCATTCCCCGCTCGGCCATGCCACGCGATGGTGCGGATCGCGGCTGTCGACCATGACGGCGCCGGCGACGCCGTACACGCGACGCACGAGGACCGAGAATATGGGCACGCTGCTTGCGTAGTATGCCGTTGCGAGCGCGACGCCGTGGCGCATGGTTGCGCTGCGCTCGGCTGCCGTGCCTACGGCGTAGCCTGGGACGTCGACGAGCTGGACCACGGGCAGGTTGAAGACGTCGCAGAACTTGAGGTGTCGAGTCAGCTTTTGCGATCCCGCGGCGTCGAGCGCACCGCCGTTGACGAGCGGGTTCAGTGCCAGGATGCCAACAGGGTGACCGCCGAGCCGCGCCAGCCCTGTGATGGCAGTTTGCCCCCAGTGCTGCCCGATTTGGAAGAACGAGGAAGCGTCGACGAGCGTCGTGATGATAGGCAAGGAGTTGTATGCCCGGGACCGGGAGCGGGGGATGGCAGTGCGTAGAGAGGGCGTTTGACGGTCCAGGGGGTCCGAGGTTGGCACGACCGGGGGGACTTGAGTCCCGCTCGAAGGAAGGTAACTGAGCACATTGCGTAATTGGTGAAAGCATTCGGACTCGTTTGCTGCCAGGTTGTCGATGGTGCCATTTGTGCAGTGCATTCCAGGACCTCCTAGCTGGCGCGGGCTGAGGCCTTCTTCAAACGTCGCTTTTGCGACCACCTTGGGCCCAGCATTGAAGAGCGATCCCACATCTGCGGCCATGATGGAGAAGTGGCAAGCAGTTACACGAGCAGCCTGCGTTCTGTCAGCAAAGTCGATGGCAGGCGGAACGGCACACTTACTCCAAGACCAATGGCTGGTCCCAGAACAGCACCGAGATTTGGAATCCCCATGTTGAGCTGTTGAACCACGGCGTCAAACCCAATCATTGGAGGGACGTATGAATATCCTTCTTCCATGATGGTGGTGACTGAGCCACCGCCCGAGGACCCATCGACGAGCTTTATCATAGGGAGCTTCAGAGCCACAGCGAGCTTCTCCATGTACAACTGAAAATGACCATCAGTAAAGCCATGCATGCGGTTGAAAGATCAAATCTGCGCCGCAGCAATGGAGACAAGTCCCTGTCTGCAGAAACGAGAACAAAACTCACCGTCTTCGCTGCCAAAGCACCATCCGCATGCCCGGCCCTCAAAGAAAAATCATCAGCGGTAAGCACTACCTTGCGTCCTCCCAGCAACCCAAAGCCCTGCACGTTATTGCTGGGCACGAAGCTGGCGGGCTCTTCCCTCTCACCATCGACCTGCTTCCACTCGACAGTCCCGCTCACGCTGCCCATCTCCCTGAAAGATCCCGGATCGAGCAGTTGGTCCACACGCTCCCGCACCCAGAGCTTGCCAGCTGCCTTTTGGCGCGCGTAGCCGCGGTGCGTCGGGTTGGATGCCATGGCGCGCAGCGTGGAGAGGTTTGAGAGTACGTCGGAGTAGTCAGCGGGCAGGGTTGACTGCTTGCGCGCTTTGCGGCGGCGCCGCGTCGTCTTTTCCCCTGACGCTGAATTGCACACTTCGGCGTTGTTATCTTGGGCTTCCTTGGATTGCGATACATGGGCAGAGACCTGGGCAAGCCGGCGCGCGGCAGCAGATTGGGCCGATTCACTGCTAGTATCATCGTGCCCCGTCATGGTGAAGGTGTTGATTGAGATTGCTCCCAACGGAGCGGATATCAGTGCGCTTGTCACATTTCGGTCGCTGGATGTCGACGTGCGGTTGAAGAAAGCGGTGGGGTTGGTTGAAAGTGCCTCGGTCCCTGGCAGTCTACCCCACCGGCGCCAACACTCGATTCACCACACATTGCAATTGTATATACGATGCCTCCATGAAAACATCATCGTGTGCCTTGTAGCAGACAGAGATTGTCGGAATTGGATCATAGACGGGTCGGGTCGTCTGCTCTTCCAAACTCAATGGCGAAAACGCGCCCCATCAAACGTTTGCTCGTAAGCAACAGGCAAGACAAACAGCGAATTTCAGACAAGTAAGCTTCTTTGCCAGCTGACAGGCTTCAAGAGGTGAAATAGCAACCCGAGTCTTGTGTGCAGCACGAGAGCTCGGCCTCGAAACGTTCGCCGTGTACACCTCGTCCGACACCTGTCACGTGCTCGGCGCAGACCACGCAATCAAGCTGGCATCGACTTCCTCCTACCTTGGCGTCGCTGAGCTCATAGAAACTGCAAGGAAGCATCGAATCGACGCCGTCCATCCTGGCTATGGCTTCCTCAGTGAAAGCGCCGAATTCGCGCGGCGCATGTGGGAGGAGGCGGGTGTCGTGGTTGTAGGTCCAAGCTGGCAAACTCTCCAAGACACCGGGGACAAGCTGAAAGCGCGAACCCTGGCCGAAGCATGTATGATCACCCTCCTCAGTCGTTGCAGCAGACAGCAGATCTGACAAGAGCAGGCGGAGTGCCCGTGTGTCCCGCTCTGCAGACACCAACCAGCAGCGTCCATGACATCGAAGCGTTTGCTTCCGAGGTCGGCTTCCCGATCATGGTCAAGGCCGTCGACGGAGGTGGAGGAAGAGGCATCCGCCTCATCAGGCGCGTCGAAGATTTGGAATTTGCAGCCAGACGCGCGATTGAAGAGAGTCCCTCGCGACGCGTGTTTGCCGAAAAGGCTGCCGTGGACGGGTTCCGCCACGTCGAAGTGCAAATTGTCGGAGATGGAAAGGGTGACATACGTCATGTGTGGGAGAGAGAATGCAGCATCCAGAGGCGGTATCAAAAGGTGGTTGAAGTCGCGCCCAGCAGCCTTTCGGATAGGCGCTTGGTGGGTAGAGTCGTCGAGGCTGCTGTGACAATGGCTGAGAAGGTAAGAAATTCGACTCTTTCTTTCATGGAGCTGTGGGGAACGAAAGAAATCGCCGGCTCCGAGGCTTCCTATTGCCAAGTAAGAACGCAGGGAGAAGGGGAGTGTTCAAGCTCCTAACGCCTTGAAGATCGAGAGTACTTTCTCTCTTAAAGGATGGTCACAAGGAGTTTTCGTGCGCTTTCACCTGAGAGAGAGACGACTTGGAGCCAGGCCCTAGTTGAATTTCTTCCCTCACCTACTGTGCTCCGGCCACGATGCTGATTTTGGCAGATCAAATACTTTTCCTTGGGGACGTTCGAGTTCCTTGTCAACCCGCAACGTGGCGAATTCTTCTTTCTTGAAGTCAACCCACGACTCCAGGTCGAGCATACCATCACTGAGTCCATATCCAGCCTCGACCTCGTGAAAATACAGCTGCTGCTGGCACAAGGTGCTTCGCTCTCCTCATGCGGGCTGTCAGACCTACCGGCCAGCCCACCTCTCAATTCGATTCAACTTCGCATCACAGCGGAAGATCCGCAGAACAACTGGGCCCTGTCGATTGGCAGGATCACCTCCTTCCGCTTCCCATCTGGGAACGGCGTCAGAGTCGACACACATTTAGTTGCCGGGCACGCCGCAACGGTCTCACCAGACTTTGACAACCTTTTGGCCAAGCTCATCGTCACCGCGCCGACATGGGAAGAGGCGAGATGCAAAGCACGGCGAGCTCTCGAAGACACACATATCGACGGCGTCAAGACGAACCTGAGTGTTTTGCGTGCCATCGTGGCGCACGACGATTTTGCAGCCGGGAACTGCTCGACGCAGTGGCTGGAGACGCAACAGAAGGCCCTGATTGCCGAGGGGACGCGCATGGCGGCGGCTCTGGAAGCGCGGGAGGCGGCGCAGTTGAGCTCGCTCTCGTCGACGGCCACTGGTATCGAGGCAGCAGCACCACCACCACCACTTACCAACGTCAGCGCGTCCACGCTGCTCTTCCGCAAAGGCGACGCTTGGGAAATTGAACTCATGCCGGCGTCTGCTGTACCCGACAATCAGAGCCAGAACGAGGCCAAACTCCAGCACCTCGAACTGACCCGAATCCTACGCAACGACTTCCCCGCCTCTCTGGCCGCCGAAATCCTGCTCACCTCGCCCAGCACTACAAAACCAACGCCCTACACCCTCTCCCTCACCGCCTCATCAACTTCATCGTCGGCATCCGCATCGCCGCACCCACTCGCAGACCCGCGCAACCCGTCGCACATCGCGCTGCCCCTCGATGGCACGCTGGTCGAGGTATGCGTCGACGAGGGCGACGCCGTGGCGCCGGGCGACGTCATGGCGGTGGTGCGGCAGATGAAAATGGAAGTCGAGGTGCGGAGCGAGGTGCGTGGCCGCGTGGGCTGGGTGACGGACGTGGCAGATGGTGAGGAAGTCGCCAAAGGGTGGCTGATTTGCGTTGTTGATATTGTGAATGGGGAGCCGGCCAAGAGGGAAGGAAAAATGAACAGAGGAAAGTTGTAGGACGGGAAGGGGACGGTTTGGGAGAGGCTGCGCAGGAAACATTACCTTGTAGACACCGTAGACAGTCGTACGATGTCTACGAGGCGTTCGGAGGTAGTTCTGAAGACGTCCCTCAAGAAATTCCGACGTAAGACAAAGGGCTTCTTACCTCTGCTATGCAAATTTGGCATTGGAAAAGCCGCGCTTATTTCCATCAGGCGATTGTTACTGGCACAAGGATGTGAAAGCGGACGAAGAAAGAACTTGCCAACACCAGGGCCTCCAGTGCCAAGTAAGAATGCGTCGACATGGGGAGGCTTCAAGCTCCTATTAATCCAAAGATAAAGGGTAATACAGACACCAGTGGGATGATTCTCAGAAGTGATCAGGCGCTTCGTTGCGGCGACTTTGAAATAGTACGGCTGGCCAGCAACTTCCTTCATCACCCACTGTGACGCTGGGGAAAACACTCAAGAACCAAATACCTGCTGTACCTTCCCGCTTGCCCACCCAACAACTTGAGCATAGCAAGTCTTTCCCCCCCCAGACCGACCAAATAGGCACCCCGACCAGCCACTAATCGGTCCAAGTCCAGACCTTGCATGCTTACGGCGCGAAGATCATTGTGGGCGCGGAGGACGGCGGGGAGCACGGGAGCTATGGCCAACGTTTAATATACGCGCGTTTGCAGCGGCTCCGAAAGACTCGCAACGGCGTGTGTGCGGTACTACACGCAGGCTACCAGAAGGGTCACGCAAAATGTAAAAAGGTAAGGCAATGTCGACGGAGCCCTTGGGCAGGCAGGTGCAGCAGTGCGGCGGTACCCCGACGCGGGGGCCCAAATGGGTGCCCGCGTGGGAGGTAAGTGGGCCGGACGCCGATGCAACACGCGGCAAGGAAGGCGAGAAAGCGAGACGAGATGAAGTAATTGAAAGATCAGGGTGGCCCAAGGCGACCGGGGGGGGAGACGGCTCCATCCGCGGCTGGCGTGGGATGTATGAGGTTTATTTCGAACGGCTGGATAAGGGTCTTTCGTCTCAGATGCGGATCTGTACAGGTGGCATGTCCGATTACAGGAGTACAAGGCGCCGTTTCGATGGAGAACACGAGGTTGCGTGCGTGGACACGAAGAGATGCGAGTCGACGCCGACGAGCTGGCGTTGGTCTAGCCATCAAAGCAATCATGGGATAAAGCTCTCCCGGGCCGCCGTACACTGGGGAAATTCGCACAGGTGCCCGTGACCACCCCAGCATTTACTTTATTTTATCTGTCGACATGGTGGCCCAGCGCGCGCGGTTGTCGGAAAGCGAATCCCACCAAGCGGACAGTAAAGGGGACGGGGGACCTGGCGGTAGGTAGTGAGTCAAGCAGATTATTGTATCACATCAACCTGGCTGGGCGGTTCGTGATATCCGCCACTCTGCGCACGCATCACAGACGAAGAAGCTTTCCCGCGGACAGACGCGTCGACAACTGGTGGTTGAGCGATAGGAGCGGGATGTTTTACTCGGAATCCCCACACACTCGCCCAAGCACACGGGATGTAAGCGGGACGTGAGCGAGCAAACGAACGGGTAAATTTAGCACCAGCAACTGCGTCCTGCCTACTTGTCACGGCCTTCCGTTCCGAAACCGGGGAAGGGCGGAATGGCTAGCGAGTTGGGGAGGTTGTGGGCCGGCGTGAACAAGGGGTCCTGTCGTGTGCCCTGCAGGTGTGATGGCGGGTGCTGTAGCTCCCGCAGAGCCTCTTTTCATCAACAGCAAAATAACACGGTTGTTTACGATTTTGTCCCCATGACCCTGCTCAGCCCTTTTGCGGGCGTGGCTGGCTTGTCACATTCCAGGCTCAGACTCAGGCTCAGGCTCAGGCTTAGGCTTAGGCTCAGGCTCACATGCGGAAGCCCGTGCTGGTCCTAGAGGCGTCAGATGGCACCCCGGGGCCGCCGACCCTGTGCCGGTGACACTGCTGGCCAGAGCAATTGGGAATAAGAGCACGTCGAATCGTAGCAACCCATCGAGCGTTGTTGTCGGACGCTGGAGGGACGTCGGACGGGATGTCGGGAGAGGCGAGTGCACCAGGAAAGAGGCGAGATGTTGCCGAGCTGGGCCCTTGACCGTTGGCCCTTGGGCGGTGGCCCTTGACCCTTGGGGCGCCACTCGCACTCGCCCACCGAATGGGAGGGCGGAAGGGCTTCGAGAAGGGAGGGCGGAGGGAAAGTTGCCAGGGTCCAGCTTCACCGGAGTCAACAACCTCGCCCATACACCCATGTGCCGGGCCACGGCCACGACCGAGATACTGCTCAAGACGCCCTGCTTAGGGACGTCCAGACAGGCAATCCACACAGACTGGAAGATGTCTCTGCGGTTTGGGCAGCATCGACGTCTGCCGCCCAAGCAATTTCTCGCTCGCACCCCAGGCCCACAGGCCGTTTCTAGGGGTGACGGGTGGTAATGACACGGCCGAGGAAATTTTCACTTTGTCGAGTCGCGGCTATGGGTTGACAGTTCACACGGAGCGAGATGCAGGGAAGACTCAGAGACCGCTAGCGCATCGTTGAAAGAAGCGTTTTTTGTTGGTCTGCAGTGCGGTATGATCGCCCGTCGCATCCTTGCTTATCTGTGCATATGGCCATCTCGGAGCGCCACAGTGACAGGAGGATTGGGATCCAGCGTCAAAACCAAACGGCGTCTGCTGCTGCTTCTGCGGCTGCTTCTGCCACAACTGCTGGGGGGTGACTTGAGCGGTGAAGTGTAAGACGGGCGTGAAGTAAGGGGAAACCAGTCGAGTTGGATGGCAGTGCTTAGTGATGTTTGTACGGCATCAAAATCATCGGCTACACATCGTCGTATACACATCAATGGCCGCCAGACACTGCCGGCTTCTGGAACACAGCGAGGCTCAGGATCTTGATCAACGATATCCATAGTGTGCCTGGCCATCACACCTCAACTCATGGTCCTTGCCGGCCTTGCAGATGCCTCGGCCGATGTGGGAGTGTGTGTGGGTTGCGATGAAGTCAAACAGTCGCCAGCGGTTGCGCAGGTGGCGGAAGGGGTGGGAACGTCTGACATCAATCCTGTCGGCCTGCACTGCGAGCCACATACCCCGACCCCGACCCCGACCCCGAGCGAACCGCGCGCGCTGACTATACCAGCAATTGCGCAACAACGCAAAAGTATCCGCTCTGTTCCTGGTCCAAAAAGTGGGCTGTCGCGTCGTTGAACGGAGAAAAAAATGGGATGGCATGCATGGAGTGACGGCCCAGCAGAGTCAGCAACGGAGCTTGACCTGGTCGTTTCTGCCGCCAAATAATGAACCGACGAGCGATGCCGGCCGACGACGGCCAGCCAACTCCCGTACTCCTTCTAGAACCGGAAGAAGTGGTGACCAAAATAATGGGCGGATGGCCGTGCCATGGCTGGACTTGGAGCTGGGCCGGCTTCTGGGCCTGATGGATGGATGGCTGGCAGCTGTGGACGTGGACGTGGACGCGGACGTGGACCGGCGACATGGACCGGCGACCGCTCCACCAAAGCAAATCCCTTTCTTCGACCACCACTAGCACCAGCACCAGCACCATCAGCTGCACCAGCATCTGCACCCGCACCTACGCACTGGATGGACGCACGCACAGATCTGCAGTGAGCACTGACGGCGCGGTCAAAGTAGAAACAGTGGATCGTTATGGAGCTTGGACGGCTCTCGTCTGCCACCAAGCTCCCAGGAGGCGCGGAGGCGTTGTGGCCTCGCCGCCACGCTCTGCGACCATCGCTTGCCTCTGTTCTGAATAATCCGCTCCGACTGTCTGTCGATAAAAAGCCCGCTTCGCTCCCGTTCGTCCTGGCCCGTCACCTTTAACCACCATCGATTCTCCCTCTCTGTCGTGCGGAAAAGCGTCTATTTTCGTACCCTTCCTTCGTCGTATCATATCATCTTCCACCCCTTGCCCCTTGTTCGCTCCTGTATATCAAATTTACGCCCGACACCTTAATATCCGTCCAGAGGTCTCGGAGCTTCTACATCTTCCTCCACCTCCTAACTTTCCACCTCATCACATCACCATGCTTTCCCGCAACCTCGTCTCGCGCATTGCGGCCAGCCGCGCCGTTCCCCGCGCCGCCGCCCAGGGCGCTCGCTTCTTCAACTCGGGCTCCAAGGTGGAGCATGCCGAGGAAGTGCGCGCGGGCAAAATCATCACCGTCACATATAAGGATGGCGTCAGACAGGAGGTTGAGATTCCCGTTGAGCACAACAACGGCCCCGTGGCGCCGCCCGGCGCCGACGAGAAGCAGCGCGCTTACCCCCTCGACTCGTCCATTTTGAGCCAGCTCAACCCTACCCTGAAGAAGTTTACCCTGCCCGGCAAGGTTGCTGTTGTCACTGGGTCAGTTTTCCCATCCTTTCCCTCTCCGCTGTAACCCCTGACGCGAATCCCTGTCAACCGCACCATTTCTTATCTTTGCAATCATGTACTGACCTTCAATAGTGGTGGCCGTGGTCTCGGTTTCAACATGGCCCAAGCCCTCGCCGAAGTTGGCGTCCGCGGCATCGCCATCATGGACGTGCAAAAGCCGCTGGGCGAGGAGGCCGCCCGCGAGCTGTCGGAGCAGACGGGTGTCGACGTGCGCTTCTACCAGGTCGACGTTCGTGACGGCGACGCCATTAACCAGGCCGTCGAGGATATCAACGACCACTACGGCCAGATTGACGTCCTGCTCAACGCCGCCGGTATCGCCGAGTAAGTTGCCAAGACCTGGAAGACGCTGCGATTCCGCAAACTGACGGACGACAGCTCCAACATCAAGGCTGAGACCTACGACGCGGAAATGTTCCGCCGGCTCATCGACATCAACCTTACGGGCGCCTTCCTCGTCGCGCAGGCCGTCGGCCGCAAGATGATCGCGTCCAAGAACGGCGGCAGCATCATCCTCGTCGCTTCGATGAGCGGTAGCATTGTAAACTACCCGCAGGAGCAGAGCTGCTACAACGCGTCCAAGGCGGGCGTGGTGCAGCTTACGAAGTCGCTGGCGACCGAATGGGCGCGCCACGGCATCCGCGTCAACGCCATCTCGCCCGGCTACATGGACACTGCCCTCAACCGCGTTCCTGCGCTCGACGCGCAGAAGAAGATCTGGATCGACCAGACGCCCCAGAAGCGCCTGGGTGCCGTTGATGATTTGAACAACCTCGCTGTTTACCTGGCCAGCCCCGCCTCGGCTTTCATGACTGGCTCCAACAACATCATTGATGGCGGTTACACGCTGTGGTAAACCATGCGCTTTTTCTTCTTCGTTTTTTTCGTTGAAGAGAAGCGGGTGGCTTCCGTTTCGCGTGACTTTGGCCTCTTTCACACAATCTTCGCTGTCGTCGCGCTTTGACAGCTGGATATACCCCTCTTCCCCACCTCTTCATCTAGACGACTGTGGAAACCCGGCGGCGAAAAAATCCTCACACCACCTTTTTTTGTTCAAGTCCTGGCATCTCAAAAACGGCGTCATCTGCTTTTAGTCTTGGTTTTTTTTTTTTTTTTTCCTGCTGAACGGACGATGGACGGGAATGCATTGATGGGATAGATGGATGGATCCTGTTTTGAAATTTACTCGGCATGGGGCGTTATCTTGTCTCGTTCAAGCGAAGTAATTTAGATCTTGGTCGAACACATAGAAAGGGAAAGAGGGGAGATAGCGCATACAAGTCAAGACACTCTAGGCTTTGCAGCAGAATTTCAAGAATCTTTTTCACTTTTTCCGTCGTCGTCATTTCTTCGTCTTCTCGCCCCCTGTTGCACAAGATATTTATGTCTGGTGAGCGTACCCGCCCGGGCGCCTTTCCTCGTCCACTCATTCCAACACCCCATATGGACGACCCAACCGACCGTTCAACCCCGTGGCGAATCTCGTGGTTTGTCGACGACGGGACGAAAGAGGAAGAAAAAAAAAAAAGGCAAATTCGGTGGCTTGGGGCGGCTTTGCGGTGGTTTATCCGTTGTCGTGGCAGACTTTGACGCGCTCGTCAGAAACACACCGATCGATCGGAAGACGGGAGACGGCAAGTCTGGCAGCAGCTGCTGGTGATTCATGACGTCGAAGAGGCAAACACATGGAAAACCAAGACAAACCAAAAGAATCATGTACACGGCACGTCTTGAGTTGACGGAGGACGACTGAATGGGGGGGAAGGCTTCTCGTTGCAGCTCTGGAGGGCGCCACAGGAAGACAGGCGGAGGACGCAGAGGACGCTGAAGAGACGCAATGGACGGCCGACGCTCGCGTGGGACCGAGTGCGGTGCGGCAGCAAGGCCAGGAAGATCCGTGGCCAGGCGGCGAGATGACGAAAGGGGACGGTCGAGTTGCGCCCAACTGGATCGACGGTCATCCATCCATCAGTGCGTGGCAGACGAGTCTGCGCACTTGGGGACACGCCGAGCTGGAGCGAAACGAAGGGACTTGTGGATTGGGTTGTGTATCAAACAGCTCACAGCGTGCAAATCACAGAGGCGGCGACGGACTCCTCGCGACGAAAGCGCTCGCTCACTTCGCGGACAAGCTTGAAGAGAAGGAGGCAATGCTGGATGAAGCGGGCTATCAACTCATATAGAAATAGAGAGAGCGTGTGTGTGTGTGTGTGCGTGACAACATGAGAATGAAGCTAAAGGACATCCGCCGCCCATCCGCTCACCCGGCCGGTTATCGTGAGGTGGGTCCCCCATGGTCGTCGACCTGAGTCGGGTCGGGTCGAGTCGAGTCGAGTCGAACGCACAAAGTGAGGCGGGAGTGGCGATAGACGAATGGACCTGCACCGGCAGTCGAGCAACAAGTGGTGGCGCCAGCGGGAGGACCAACAAGATAGGCAGGATGATGGACGGCCAGGAACAGGCAACAAAACCCTATATTACGGGTATGGTGGCAGGCTCCACCTGCGTCCCGGCGAGCCCCAAACGCCCGAGCCAGCAGAGCGAGCCGCGCCGCCGCCGCCGCGCCATGTCCGCGGGCACGGCACCCGCACCACCTCACGATCTTGATCCGTGCGCAGGGTTTAGGGCGTTAGCGTTTGCGGAGAGAGAGCGGCGAGAGTGGGAGGAGTGGGAGCCCTGAGGTGGTGGACCCTGCTTTGCCTGGCCCGCTGACTCTGGTCGCGTCATTGGCTGCATGTCTTGCTATTGTCATTGGCTGTTGAAGCGGGTGTCGTTGGATTGGATGTGGTTGGGTCGGTGAGCGAAGGTTCATGGGGTGAGAGCAAAATTGCTTCGATTCGATGGGACTTCCATCTGACACTTCTCATTGGCACTTTTTTGTCTTCTTTCGTCCGTCTGGTGACCCTGTCGTCGTTTGAAGAGCCTCTTCTCCTTTCTTTTTTTCCTTATAATTTTCTTCTCGTCATTTCCGCGGCTCTTTACAGCTCTGCGCCAGCTTTTGCCCGTTCCTCTGCCTCAGTTTTCCTTGCAAACTCGATGTTTCTCTTGCGATATACATCTTCCCACAATTTTGAAACGTCCCCCAAAGCTTCCGGGCCCTGCTTTCCACTGAGCGGCTGCGGGCCGTCTCTGTATATCAGCTGGTCAGCCACGACTTCGAGCACCTTGGCATTCTTCTTCCCCGCTCCACTGGCTCCGAGCCCGAGCAGGTCATCGTAAGCCCGCATCATGGACGACATTGGCGTCTTGGCATGAGCCGGGTAGTTTTCCATGAGTCCTTCGGGAGCCAGGGCCGTCTGCACCATGTCTGGGCAAATGGCGTTGATGGTGAATTTATGCGCGGCGGCAGTTGGCGCCAGCGCTCGCACGAGGCCGAGCAGGGCATGTTTGGCAGTCGAATACTGTGGGACGGCGGGAATAGGGTACAGCGCTGCGGACGAGGCAGTGATGACAATGTCCTTGCTCGGAGAGGGCGATAGCGAGGCGTAATGCGCAAACAGCTTGATACCGTAGTAGACGCCATAGAGGTCCACATCCAGTGTCTTCATGCTTGGTTTGGTGGGCGGCAGCGGCATGATCGAGCCATGGGGCGCAGGAAGCGTGTTGAAGATGTCGTCGCGGTCGTCAATGCCCGCGTTCAGCGCGGCCAGATCGACCCGTTTGCGCCACTCAAATGCGCGGGCGAAGGCGCTGGACTGAGATTTCCACGACGACACATCGCATTGGACGAACAGAGTCGCATCTTTGGGAAGTGAGGCGGACGGCGGAGGCACGTTGAGGTCAACAAGAACGACGTGCCAGCCTTTAGAGAGGAGATGCCGTGCCAAAGCCAGGCCAATTCCCGAGGACGCTCCAGTGATGATGGCGACTGGATTGCTCATGGTGATTGCTGGTCTTGGTGGACTGGCCGTCCTGCCTGTTTATATCTTTGAGCTGGGGACTGCCTACTTTTGCAATGCGGAGTCGGAGGTGCCCCGCATCTTGAGTAGGATGCGACAGTTCATGGAGCCATGGTGTAGGGAGCGGTTGCGACGGAGCTGGACACTGGTCGGATACAGCAGCGGATGAAAAGCTTTTACGATGCGCTGGTTGGTCGCTGTTAGCTGCCACGATGTATACAGACGGGCGCGCAGTTCATCGAAAGCCACCTTGGACTCGGTGGCGTGGCGCAGGCAGTTTCCCTGCCGCCAAGATGGATTACGCATGGCGACGAAAAGTCATCGTGTCGCGATTATCGAAGGCGGATACGGACATGAAGGCAGCAGAATTCCGTCGTGGGCTTGGTCTTCGCAACACTGGGGCTGAGGCCGTGGCGCTGAACCAACCTGCCAGCGCCTGTGTGCCTGTGCCTTTGCCTGTGCATCCGGCTCTCGCGGATGGTGTGCTTATGAGTGTACCCGTACCCGCTGGCCTCGTCACCCAACATCACCTCTCTCCTCCTCCACCACCCTCCTCCTGAGAAACCTCGTCCTCCCCGTACCGCCCTCCTAGCCGTCTCTCCCGCCTCTAGAGAATGCCGCTCGGTATCCACAACCCCCTGCCCTCGTCCGTTGGCAGTAAGTCTTTATCACACCCTTCTCCCCCGCCGTCGGCCGCTGAAATCATGACGTCGTCCCACGCTGACGCCTGAGCCTCCTCTGCAGGTGAAATCAAGAAGACGGGTAAAATCCTCGCGTCCTTCGTTGATCCCCGTCAATCTTTTGGTCCCGATAAGATCATTCCGCCTCAGATCCTCGCCAATGCAAAAGTATGTCTCACATGCCGCACCCCGCGCAACCGCCCTCGAAAACTACAACCTTGCACAAGATATTGCAACTAATACACACTTCCAATAGGGTCTCGCCGTCTTAACCGTCTTCAAGGCTGGCTTCCTGGGCTCCGGTCGCTTCGGCTCTGGCATCGTCGTCGCGCGTCTCCCGGATGGCAGCTGGTCGGCGCCCTCGGCCATTGGAACCGTTGGGGGCGGATTCGGTGGCCAGATTGGCTTCGAGTTGACCGACTTCGTTTTCATCCTCAACGATGCCTCGGCCGTACGCACGTTTTCGCAGGCGGGTTCGCTGACCCTGGGTGGCAATGTCTCGATTGCTGCTGGTCCCGTTGGTCGCAACGCCGAAGCCGCTGGTGCAGCAAGCTTGAAGGGCGTCGCCGGTGTTTTTGCATACTCCAAGACCAAGGGTCTGTTTGCCGGTGTCAGTTTGGAAGGTAGCGCAATCATCGAGCGTCGCGACGCCAACGAGAAGCTGTACGGTCGCAGAGTGACCGCGCGGCAACTCCTGGAAGGCAACGTTCCTGTTCCTCCAGCAGCCGACCCCTTGATGCGCGTGCTCAACTCGCGCGTCTTTGCTGGCGTTGCCGGCCTAGGGGCTGCGTCTGAGTCCATGTACAACGACATGCCCATCTACGACTCGTCGCATGAGGATGTTGTCTGGCAGGGACGTCGTGGCTCGGCCATGGGAGAAGGCATTCGTGGTCACCGCACCGGATCCACAAACGACTTTGGTCCTCCTTCTCGCTCGTCCACCTGGACCGATGATGTTTACGACCGGTCATCTTCTCAGAGCACCGGAATCAATCGATCTATCTCCACCCGAGCAAACCCTAACGAGACCTTTGACAACATGGACCGGCGCTCTCGTGCCATTAGCACCGATTCTGGTGACCTCTACGGGAAGAAAGCTGGACCTGGCAGGCCTACGGCGCCGAAGCCACAATTCCGCAAGTCGATGCTGGGTCCCGATCAAGCAATCGCCAAATTCACATTTGAACCCGATCAGCCGGGAGACTTGGGCTTCAAGAAGGGCGACATCATCACCGTCACCAAGAAGACGGAGAATGAGACGGATTGGTGGACTGGAAAGATCGGAGACCGGGAGGGCATCTTCCCAAGGTACGTATCGCCCCCTCTGCACATCATCTGATACGGCGCTAACATTTGCCTCACAGCAACTACGTGGAAATGGTGTAAAAGCGACGGTCGGTTTCCACAGCGCCACCGACTGCTTGTGAAATTCTGCTTGATACCCTCAAAGTCTGACTTTTAATCATACCCACCCCATCGTCATCGTCATCATCATCTAGACATGGTCAATCACAATCATGCACATCAATGGATACGCGAGTTTGACGGTTGTCTTTATCTCGCGCGGAGAGAGGCACTGCATCCTTTGTTCCCACCTCACGAATTCCCTTGTCCACCATTAGAAACTTCTGGAATTCCTCTCTCTGTACATATAATTATTCTGCATTCTCCCTTTTTTTGGGGGGGGGGGGTTTTTTTGGCCTGGCTTTCCGTTCGCAGCACATTCGGGGCATAGCAAGGCGTCTCCGTCTTCAAGTCGATCCGGTCAACAGGTCCTGCATAGCCACGAGTGCATTTCTTGGTTCCACAACTCTGCATTTTCCCCTTCAATTGGATTGAAGTAGAAATGGCGAAAACGGTCGACAAAATGTAGTCCGCCTGCTCCAAATTTCAACACCCTTGCTTACCCACTCGGTCGATTTCGAACCCCCGGCCATTTGAGTCTTCGCATGGCTTTACTCTAGATTGACACACCGCGTTCTCTTTCCTAAACTAAACTTTGTTCGAATTCGACAAATGTATGGTGCAAAACGAGAAAAAGTCAGCCTGAGGAGGCGTAAAACACCCCACCTCCGCAAAGTGCATCACGCGTGTTCCTTTCTTCTGCACTGCCCT
>JAIFKG010001713.1:0-16969 GCA_020351975.1 Phyllosticta ampelicida
TTAATATTTCACGGGTCATATTTTCGCTCTTCAGCTAAACAGGAAACCATAAAAAAAATTGGGGGGAATAAATTTGGCAAAAAAAACAAAAAAAAAAAAAAAAAAAAAAGGAGCCAGGGGATCATCAATGAGCCCAGCACATGTAGAAACGGATTCGATTACACAAACGTACTCGGGCAATCGTAGAGTGTCTGTAGGGGTCTCGGTCGCTAAAGAGGTTCGAGGTGTGTAAAGAGGGGGATTGAGGGGGTTGTTTGGATCGCGAATTGTTTGGTGTAGTATGCGTGCTGCTGCGAATACATTTCCATCTCTTGCACCATCTCTTGCTCCGTCTCTTGCTCCATCTCGTGGAATACGTCTCAGAAAAAGTCCGCCGAGTATGAGAAGCCGCGGAATTCCTCCTGCATCGCTTGGGTAAGTACTGCGAAATGTTAGCTCGAGTCATGCCTTGAGGGTTGAAATAAGCTTACCAGACTGGACGGGTGTGAGCACCGGCGTCACGCTGGTAAACTCCTGGTCAAAGTTGCTCGTATCCGTAGGGTTGGAAATCTGTGGCAAGAAGGGGGCAGGGATGCGCTTGTGGTAGACGTCTTCCCAGTTGATGTTTCTGAAAAAGGCGTGGCTCATGATTTCTTGTGCATCCGTGGGGCCGCTTCCGAGACGGAGCTCGGGCTCTCTTGTGAGCAGCTTCTGCAAAATGGATACCGAGTCCCGGGGCATGTGGATGGGGTACAGCGGCTCGTCGGCGAGAATGGCATCGTAAATCTCGTCCTCGTCCTCTCCACGGAACGGCGATTGCTGCAGAAGCATCTGGTAGATGAGGACGCCAAACGCCCACCAGTCGACCGCGCGGCCGTACTTCTTGTCGAGCAAAATCTACAGACATTAGCTTTGCTCAACCCAGAACCTCAAAAACTTACCTCGGGAGCCATAAACTCAGGAGTGCCGCAAAAGGTGCTCGTGGTAGAGCCGTACCACATGTCTTCCTTGCAGAGACCATAGTCACCAATTTTAATGTGGCCGTCTAGAGTGAGAAGGATGTTATCGAGCTTCAAGTCACGATAGATGACACCGTTCTCGTGGAAATACTTGAGAGCGAGGCACACCTCTGCCGCGTAGAATCTGCTTAATTTAGCGCAAAATACAAAAACAAAACAAAAAACCAGGAAACTTACTGAGCTCGCTTGGTACCAAACTGGCCACGCTGAATGTGGAGCATGAGATCACCACCCGAAATATACTCCATGACAAAGTAGACGCGAGTCTCTGTCTGGAAACATGCATGTAGGTTTAGCAAGAACGGATGGCGCTCCTTGTTGGCAATCAAAAACACGCGCTTCTCAGATCGCGTGCTCTCGACTTCGTCGTTCTCGATGATAAACTCCTTCTTCAACACTTTAATGGCAAAGAGTTGTTTGGTCGTCTTGGTCTCCGCAAGCATGACTTTACCAAAGTTCCCTTTACCCAGGACGGCCAAAAAGTTAAAGTGGTCTAATCCAATACGCCTTCCAGTGCCCGCCGAGTTTGCGGCCGGCGTTTCCTTCTTTTGGAGCGCTTGCGAGGGCGCTTGGCCCGGCTGGGGAGGGAGGGGCTGCGTTGGCGGCGGTGCAGGTGCACCATACTGCTGCTGGCCCCTAGGGGGCTGCTGTTGAGAGACCGCAGACTGCGGCTGGGGATACGGCGGCGTTGGATAGACGGGGACATTGGCATAGTCGAGCGGGTTGTAAGACGATTGCTGAGGAGACTGGGCCGGCTGTTGAGGGTATCCGCCAGATGTCCGAGTGGGCGAGTGTTGCTGGTAGTCAGTCGATGATCGTTGGTAGTGTCCGGGTCCAGGTGGTTGTTTGCCTTGTTGGAGAGCAGCGGCCGCAGCCGAGGCGGCTTCCATGGACGATTGGGTGCGCGGGGCTGTCTGGGGCCTTTGTTGCGTGGGAGAAGTGGTTCCAGCACTGTAGGATGTTCTGGCCGCGTTAGCAGCTCCTTGGGAGGCCGAGTATGCAGAGTCTTTTCCGTAGGACAACCTTTCCGATTGTACTTGATCCTGACCAGGGCCAAAGGAGGATGACTGGGACGCCAATTGTCGCGACTGGCCACCTGACGAGGGTCGCAGGGTTCTCGAGCTCATTGAAGAGACCGACGAAGTCTGGCGCTTCTTGGTATTCTTAATCTCAAAGAGTATCTTGTTGGCGACCTCCATGGACATGCCGCAAAAGTCGGGGACAAAGTGTACGCAGTTTGCGTGACAGGTTGAGCCACATTCTGTACAATGTTAGGAAGGGTAGGCGATATACAAAACATCTCTCATACCTGAGCACTTCCTGCACTGCTTCTTGCCAAAAGGAAGTACGTAACCACAATGGCAACACCAGTTGGCGCCCATGTTTGCAAATGGTTCGAAGCGGTGGGGAATGCGGTGGTTGAGCTTTGCTTCGTCCGGATCGGTCTCGGCGTTCGATTGGGTGATGCACTTGGTAACCACCTTTTGGTAGCACTTTTTGTGGCAAGTGTATCGACAGTCTGCGCACTGCATTCCGGCGGCGTACTTGAGAAACTCGCCGCAGAGCGCGCATCTCATAATGTTGTAAAACTGCTGCTGAACAAACTTGTGGCCGTACTGCTCCACAACTTCCTCCTTGCGCTGACGAATGGCACCCTTGCGGTTAAGACCAACGTCAAACGGCCGGCGATCCTTGGCTTGCTTGGCTGTAACGCGTCAGTACAAGTCTTGCCAAGTGCAGAAAGACCTTACCAAAGCTCATGGTAAGTTGAATCCGTCCAACGGGCTCCAGCGCAAACCATGCGTCGATAAAAATTGGTCCTGTCTGGGGGTGAGGACCAGCCTGGCCCACGTCCGCAGTGGGACCAGCTCCGGTACCACCGGGAGCACTGGCAGCCTGTCCTTGGCCTGGTGGAGGTTGAAACTGCATCTCAGCTTGACCAGAAGCTGCTCCTCCACCCATCTTGTCGGCCGACACCCACATTGCGCTCGAGTTCTTCAGTTCCGTTTCGATCCTCTTTCGCCTCATCTCCTCGGCAATGTCCGAAATACGAATCCAGAGCATGCCAATGGGGAGAGGATGGTCGCCCGTCCGGTCGTAAACGGTAAGTTCAATTTCATTAGCCTTGTCAATGTCGAATTCGTGCAACTCGTCGATCCATTTGTCGTTTCTCGTAGCCTTCGTTCTCCCCTTGAAAGAGTCTTCCACCTTCATTATTACAAACGTCTCGGGTCCACGGCTGAAGCGTCCAGTTGCGGCGTGGTCAACGTCGGCGACGGCGTGGACGCGTAAAGTTAGCCGGCCGGTCAGCGGCTTGCGGGCACTCGAAATGTTTAAACTGTCATCTGGACGACATTAGCCATGACCACGACTTGCGGGCGCTCAGACAGACCATCGGGCCCGTCGCCGCCTTCGATATCCACGTGCAAGTCCTCGTAGCGTTTGAGAGCCTGCTTGAGCAGCTGAATCTTTTGGTTGCTCTCAATACGACGAGCTTCGGCATCCGCCTTGCTCTTTCTATCCCCTTCCATTTGGTAAAGGCGAACCATCTTTTCTATGCCATCCTTGTATTGTTTTTCGACGCTGAGCTTGAACTCAAGCTGGGACAGCATCAATTGGATGCGGGGTCCGAGGTGGGGTGTGTCGTATTTGATCAAATCTATAAAAATCAGCCATCTACTGTGAGGTTCTTGTATCAGTACGTACCCAGCTTGCTGTAGTTTGGCCTGTTGCGAGGCTGACCAGGTCCGGGGGCTGCAAAGGGTGCCTGAGGAGGCATCAAGATTTGCCCGCCGCTCAGCTGTTGGCTGTAGCCCCCTGGGGGCGGTTGGGCGTAGGCGCCCCCATCCGAATATTCGCTCGAGGCATCCTTGGGAGGAGGAGGCAAAGGGTTGTTTCGTCTCTGCTCCGGTGATGACGAGCCGTTGCTGCTGGACCCCAGGTGCATATTGTCCATGTCGGTGCCGACCCGCCGCAGCTGAAGCTCCCTCGC
Organism: Phyllosticta ampelicida; assembly: GCA_020351975.1. Lineage (NCBI taxonomy): Eukaryota > Fungi > Ascomycota > Dothideomycetes > Botryosphaeriales > Phyllostictaceae > Phyllosticta > Phyllosticta ampelicida. Next base: position 3,991 of record JAIFKG010001713.1, read on the forward strand.
GCGACCTTCGAGGTATTCGATGTTGCGGCGCCCCTCGCGGATTTGGCCATCTAGACGGGAGAGCACGGCGGGGTTGTTGGTCGACTGGCGCATGGCATTTGCGGCGTTGATGAGAGCTTTTTCACGCTCAATCTTGCCGTAAACGGACTTGATGGCATCATCTTCGTTCATTTTGGCGGTCGTATCCCTGGAGAGGGAGACTGGTGAATGAACAGTTGAAGCTGTCGCGCCGTCCCTGAGCAAGAGTCGCGTACAAGATCAGGCCTCGTGCGATGACGCAGGGGAAAGCATGCGGTTTGGCCGATGCACCCTCGCGTCGCCGTGTGCCAAGAGGAGCTGGAGCGGAGACTGGGCAACGACAGTCGTCGCGACGAGGACGGCGAAGAACAAGTCAGGGTCTCGTCAGGCCGTAGAAGGCGATGTTTGTTGGGTGATGTCAATTGTCACTCCAAGCTCCGCCGACTGTGGCTCAGCGTCCGTCTCTCGGGAGCGAGCTTAATGCCTGATTGGCGCCCGTCCGCCCGAGCGTGCAGACAGTGGAAATGGAAGCGAGGGTTCGCACGGGCGATTTGCGGACGGTGGACAGGATCCTTTGAACGAAGGCCGACGGTTAGGGACAGCGGTTTTTTTTTTTTTTTTGGTCTGGAGGTTGGAGGCGGGATCACTGAAGGGCGAGGACAGCGCGAAAGAGGGGCGTGGAATTGTAGGCAGTGAGTGGGTGGGGAGTCTTGGCGGCCAATGTCTGGCTGGCTCCTGTCTGTCGACCACCAGAACAGGAACAACATCAACATCGACGACGACGACATGACAAAACAACAACCACGGCAGTGATGCCTGCGCTACAGCGCTCCTCTCCAGCGGCTCTGCAGCGACAATCTTCACCATCAAACAGCGTCATGCTCAGGTCCGTTGCACGTCTCGATTCGAACATGGACGTTGGCACATTTGGCAGCGAACTGCTCCACATGGGCTAGGTCGTCTTTTGGACCATGCGCACGCCTCTACGGACTTGCCTGCTGATGATGATGATGATGACGGGCAGCCACAAGCGCACAGCTGGCTTGTTTGCTAGAGTTGGGTTGCATCACAAGCCCAGGACGGCTCCGAGACCAGCCATTAGAAGATGCCTGGTCACCGCCCGCGTCACATGGCAAAACATGGACGCCGGAACATGGATAGATTGTACGGTGGCCTTTTTCAGAAATCATGGCGTTGAATGGGCTTATCGACGGCCGGCGCCACGGCTGCAGTGCCTGTTCTCCCAGGCTTGCGCGACCTTTCACAGCAGGCTGGGTCTGATTTGCTTGCCATCCAGGCCGACGGGACAGATATGCTTCGGCGGCGCCGCGCGGCAGGGCTCGCCGGCGATTGTGACGAGTCAATGAGCCTTCCAGCAGCCGGGGAATTCGGTCTACAACATGTGCCTACGGTGCATCTTCAACGGCAGTCGAGGCCAAGGGTAGCAGTATCACTGGACAGGGTAGTCAGGAACAGAGGTTCTGCTGCAAGGTTACTCTCCCGCGAGGCTGCGAGGGCTGACGAGTGGAGCGAGAACCAAGAAGGACGAAATGCAGCTGTGGCACCATGATCGGGATTGTGGCACGCATCTGCTAGAGCCGCTGTTGGGGCTCGGGTGACGGTCAGTCAGGTCGGGTCCGGAGCCGGAGGATGACCTCGGATGAGGCAGACTTCGCTTGGATGCTTCAGAGGTTCAAGGAAAGGCCCGAAAAAAGCATGTACAAAGGGCGTCTTGGCTCTCAACGGAATGCTGAGCTAGCCGCCAACTAAGTAGCTAGCTAGAGACCGAGTAGGCAGGTAGGTAGGCAGCTATGTCGGAGTACTGTACTCGCATAAGGGCCCTACGCCTAGCACCCTAGCAATTGGCAGTAGTAGCCGATGCCGAGTATCTTGAGGAGGGCCGAACATGAGAAACCCCGCAGTGCGACCCTCTCACTCACTCCCTCCCTCGCTCTCCCTCTTTCCCTCCGCGAGCAAGTCGACGACCAAACCGCGGGATGCTTTTGTCCGACAGGCGAAAGGCGACAGGCGACAGGCGGGCGGACCGCGTCAGCCCAGCCCAGGCTGCACAGGTCCGGTCTGCACGATGTGCTCGGGCGAGCCGAAGCAGGTGTCGACAGGGGGTGAGCTTCGCCAGTTGCAGCAGGCATGAAGATGGCATGAAGATGGCATGCGAGTCTTCAACACCACGCAGCCGGGAGGAGCAGGACGTGTGCCGTTGGTCACCGGCCGGCAGGCTCCAGCAGTCCAACGCGATGCCGCCCGCCGCTCGCCGCTGTCGCTGTCGCTGTCGCTGTCGCTGTCGCCGTCGGCCTCGGAAGGGTCACGGGACCGATGAGCCTCCGCGGGGCGTCTTTTTCTCGACGCCGTCCGGCATCCCCAAAGGCGACCCGAAATTGTGGGCGGGCAGGGCAATACGGTCCCAGCTTGCATCGACCACGAGCAGCTCGGGCCGGGACTCTTAATGGGGACTCCAGTCTTGACAGAGTGCGGCGCAGATGCGGCCTTGCCCCTACTCCTAGTCGGCAGCATGCCAAGGGCAGACAGGTGGTGATGATGGAAAAGCAACCTGACGCTTCCGCCGCCAAAGTGGGAGCCTGCCGGTGCCAGTGCCGGTGCCAGTGCCAGCGCCAGTGCCAGTGCCAGCGCCCAGAAAGCGAACGGAATACCTAAGGTAGGGCACGGGAACCGCGGAAGGCGATCTGCATCGGGTTGAAGGGCCCTGCCGACTTATTACAAAAGCCTACTTCCGTACGGCTCTCTCACCCATCCACCGGACCCTCTCTTCGGACCCAGCCAGCCGCCGCAAGCCCTCTTCCTCCCTCCATCTTCTTCGCTTCCCTCCCCTCCACGGCTCTCATCCACCGACTCGCGCCCGCTCCACTCCTCCATATCTTGCCGTCCTCGCCCCTCCTCACCCCCGCCTTCGCCTGCGCTTCGCCTGCGCCTTCGCCTTCGCCTTCGCCTTCGCCTTCACCTTCGCCTTCGCCCTCGCCCATTCCTCTCCTCTTTTTGTTGTGGCTTTGGCTTCCGCTTCCGTTCCGTCGCGCTTCTCCGCTGTCTCCGAGGTTTACCCTCCATCAGCTCGCCCTTCCGAACCCGGCATACGTCAGACCCGTAGTTTACCACCCGCTGCCGTCGACAACCACCTCGACCCTCTCTTTCTCCCCCCTTCCCCAATTCAAGTCTGCTCCATCTGGTTCAATCCTCTCCTGGCTCTGGCTTTTCTCAAATCGTCCTCGGCAAGCCCCCCGTTGCCGTCCACTTCTTCTCGCGTCTCGCCGTAGCCATCACCGCCGTCAAGATTCAGTCGGCGCCCATCTCGTCACTTCTCTCTCCCGGCCCTTCCACCAATCCCCCCGCCGGCAAAACCACCACCACAACCAGCCCTGCCGCCGCTCACCTTCCGGCTTATCCGGCGCAGCCTCACTCCACTTCGGTCTTGCCAGCTCTTCCGACCACTGCGGCCCCCCCGCCGCTGCCTCCAGTGCATCAAGAAACCCAGCGCGCAGTACCTGAAGCGGGCGCGCGGCGCTCGGAGCAACCTCGAATGAGGTCCTCCATTGCCTGCGCCCGCTGCAGAAGAAGCAAAGTAAAATGCGTCAACAATGGCGTCGGCACGACCTGTAGAGCTTGTGAAACCACGGGCAGAGAATGCACTTATCCTTCCCCCGCTGCAGGTGCCGGTGCAGCAGTCGCCGTAGCGAGGCGCGAAAGCAACAGCCACTCAGGGAACCCTGCCCTGGACAGAGTCACGGCTGGCGAGGTATGTCTGTTTTCGCCTCCAAACCGCCCTCTTGTCCCGTCACCATTGCCCATTCCGTTTGCTTTGCGCAATCATCTGCCCTTCTGTGCCCACTTCACTTGTCTTGAAGCGTGTCGTTGGAGAGGAATACGGCTGTTCCTAGTCTCCGTAGACGAGCCTCCTCGAAATCAACTTGTTATACCATCCTTCTCCCACGTGCTTTGTACGTGATGATCCTCGAGTGCTTACTTTGTAACCACAGGCTCCTCGGCGGCAACCGCGGCCGAAGAAAAGCTCTGCTTCGATTGGGGCTCCAGTGCTTTCAACGCGGGAGAGCCCGCATGCGCTGTTAGATGCCCTGGATACCAATGTACTAACGCCCAAAGTGTGGACTGAATTGGTAAATATTACTTGTAATTTTGCTGCGCCACTCGAGCTGACTTGGCTGCAGTTTGACATATTCCAGACCCATTATTCCACTGATTTGCCGTTTCTTCACCCTCCAACATTCCTGAAATCGCTTAGGCAATCATCAATGCAGGGCGCGACTCCACCAGGCTTTGGCGAAAGCAACAGCGCCTCTCTCCCGGCTCTGTCTCCTCCCTTGCTCCTGGCGTTTTTGGCCTTGACCGCGCGATTCCACCCCCAGCTCGTTGCGCACCATTCACCATCAAGCGCCAAGCAGAATCCCCTGGTTGCTGCCGAGTACTATGCTTCTGCATGCCGAGCAAAATTGGACCGCAACGACGATGGCAACCCTGATCTCCAGCGCGTACAAGCCCTACTCATGCTGGGTTTGCATGAATGGGGATCGTGTCGCGGGTCAAAAGCATGGATACTCGTCGGAATGGCAATCCGCTCTGCACAACTCTTGGGCCTTCAGTACGATGCAGAACTCGACGACGTGCTGCCGACAAGATTTGCAGGAGTCGGTCAAGGCGTCCGGGATTCCATGTCGAGTAGCAAGGCTGATTACTTCGTCGAACAAGAAACAAAGCGTCGCACGTTCTGGAGCTGCTTCATTCTGGATAGGTACCTGAGCAGCGGAAATTATAGGCCACAGATGCTCAACGTGCGCGATCTGAAGATTCAACTGCCTTGCAGCGACAGAGCATTCCTCTTTGGCGAAAAGGTCAAGACGCTGATGCTTGGGGAGGAAGCTCAGGACGTCGCGAGCCGGGTCCAGCTACAGACTAGGAGAAAAGCGTCTACAATCCTAGGCTCGAAACACGGGTCTCCGAATGGTGGAACACCCGTCAGTAGCGATCGCTCCGCATTCGGCAAAGACGAGGACGAAGACAGCAGATGGGAGGTCGGAGGAGACGAGGGAATCCTCAGTCGGTACATCAAGATTCTGGATCTCTACGGCCGCGTTGTCAGATGGTCTTGCAGCGGAGGCAGGAGGTGTGTTCTGTTCCGAATCTTTCAAGTTATACAACAACAACTGACCTGCAACTGCAGACGGGAGCAGTTCCCTCCGTGGGACGATCGGTCAACATGGAGCTCCTTGCAAAAGCTTCATGCGAGCTTCAGGGATTCGCTACCCCGCGACATGACCCTGACCATGGGAAACGTTTCGGCACACATTACATCCCGGACCTCGACGCCGTTTGTACTAATGCACGTTGTCCACCTCGTTTGCGGCATCATCCTCCACCGCAACTATATTCCGTTTGTTCCACTGAAAAGCACCAAGCCTCAAGGGCCGCTGGACCCTCCGACTTTTCCTCCAGAAGAACATCAAACACCAGAGGGATTCTGGGAACACAGCGCACGTGAACTTTTCAAAACCGCTCGCGATGTCATTGATCTTCTCAGAATGTGTCAGGATTGGGGAGTCATGGTGGCATCGCCAGTTGTGGGCTTCACAACTTACACAGCAGCACTTGCCGGTACGTATCACTGTCCCGTCTTGCGCACACTGCTCATGCTGACTCTTTTAAGGTGTCTACGCCATCAATTTTCCCTGGATGGATCCTCCGGGCCACATGAGCAAGGGGACACAATTCCGCGATCTTGTCAAAACCGAAGCTGACATGACACCCGGTGCCGAGGCTGCTCGCAAAGGTCTGGAACTCACTAGCCAGATGCGGAAAACGCTCCAAATGGCCGATGGATGGTTCAGAACATTGAAGCGCGTGCACGTCTTCTACATGCGAACCAAGAATGACTACGAGCGCAATACCAAGGCAATGACGGCGCCATCGCCACCCAGCTCCGCATGGACGAGTACCTTGGCTCGGGAAGATTGCAAGCAATTCGAAGCCTACCTGCGATCCATTCCGGGCTCCGAGGACCCTGACCGAGATCTTGACATGCCCGACGCTCCAGAAACTGAGCTCAACCGTCGAGACAGTGGCGACAGCACCTCGTATGCACAGCAAGACTCTGTCGACCCCAACACCTCGGCCCCAGATTCCGTCCGCCAAGAGCGTTGGAACGCAATCAACACCGTCGCCGCCGCGGCTGTTACCCAGCAAAAGCAACCAACTCCGACGGCCGCCTTCGGCCCGGGCGGCATCCCCATCTCCAATCCCTCGCCCGAGCTGTCCCACCAGCAGCCCCCACCCGTCACGGGTCAGTCGCCCATCATCTCCCCGCCTGCGTCGAGCTCCGCGTCCACCGGTGCCCCGCCTTCATACGAGCGCCCCTCGACATCGATCGGCGGCTTCACGCCAATCCAGCAGTTGAACCATCCGTATCCCGGTACAAACCAACAGCTTCCGTTAGCCACCAGCCTCTCGCCGCAGCAGCGATTCGTACCACCACCCGTGTGGGGGTCGCCCTCTGCGCCGCCCCCGCAATCGCAGCGCCAGCAGCAGCGGCAGCACGACGCCTGGCTCGACGGCCTGGAAACGTGCTTCGGTGGCGACGACCTCGCCGCCTTTGTCGCGGGCACGAGCTGGGAGAGCTGGGCCAGCGACGGCGTTGCGAGCAGCAATGTCGGCAACGGCAATGCTTCCGCTCACGCCTCAAGCTCGTTTGTCCCCGTCGTCGAGCAGGGCGGCTGGCTGAGCAGCGTGTGGGGCGGTTGCGCCGTGGCCGCGACAGCCAAAAAGATGCAGAGATGAGATGAGGACATCACGAACTTCAGCGGGCAGGTGAATATCAGCCTATCCGTAACAGTTCATGATGGTGCCAAGTTACCTTTCACTTTTTGATCGTTTTGATCGTTTTCTGCTGTTTTCGAGCGCTTGGGAAAACAAAGCGGTTACTTATGGGGCGTGGTCAAAACGACGCCGGGGCTTTTTTGTTTTGACAATGAAACGGGAGGATGGAGTAAGGGAGTTTCGCCGTGGTTCAACGTCGGTCAGTCGACAGGGCTGATTTCGACCGACGATGCCATGGGCAGCAGCAGCGGCATCCGTGGCAGGTGGTAGGTAGTAGCTGGTAGTCGATTGCTTCGTAGCGGTCTGCGGATCTTTTTTTGTTCGTTGTCCCTTTTAAGTGGCGTTCGGGCCGAGCGTGGCTAGGAACTGCTGAGGTCTTTCTGACATTGACGTTTTGAATGGCGTGTGTAGGCGTACGAAAAGTAGAACAACAGCGAAATGCGTAGCAAGACGACGGTAAACGTTGGTCGTCCGATGCTTTATTCCTTTCAGCCGCCGCCGCCGCCGCCGCCGTCGTCGTCGTCATGTCCAACGTGCCCATGTTGACGTGTACGAGAGCGCGTGTTTGGCTGTCTGTCTGTCCGTATGTGCAAGTTGCGTGTCCATAGGTTCTTCCACGACAGCCAGCCTTCCTTCCTGTCAGCAGTCAGTCGGTCGGAGGATCTGTATTGGACGCATAGGCGTGCACAGAGGAATCACTGAACCCCAGGCGGGCAGGGCTCATTTCTCCAAGAAACAAGCATTCATCTTGACTCGTTGTTGATCCCGCTCTCGCTTTGATCTACCGGATTGATCTTCCGGATTGTGGACATTTGCCATCATGTAAGGAGTCCCTTGTCATTCAACGACTGGTACTTTTTTGTTTTTGTTTTGGAGTCTATCACGCACAGCTAGCTAGCTCCCTCTATGCCAGTTTTGCCTTTTTGTGTCTGTCGTACACAGCACGTCCCGTCGGTTATAACCCTGACATGCATCCAATATGCAAGCAGACATCCCCTCAACCTGAATCATGCAGCAAGCTTCTCATCCTCGACCCTCTTGATGATCAATCTCCTGATACCGCTCAAGCCCTCGCTCTTCTGCACGACCGTGACGCGCTTCTCCTTGTCCTCGAGGCCAACAAACTGCTCAGGCAGGACGGCGGAAAACTCGAAGTCGGGCTGGTGCACGAGCGCGTGCTTGACGGCGCTGGAGAACTTGGCCGGGTGCGCCGTGGCCAGGGAGATGTGGTGGGTGGGCGTCGGGGTGCGGTCGACGGAGCGCAGGGCGGCGGCGATGCCGACGGCCGAGTGCGGGTCGAGGATGTAGTTGCCGTGCTTGGAGAGGGTGCCGGTGGTGCCGTTACGGGCGGAGGCCTTGGGGCCGGCCTGCGAGGCTGTCGAGAGGTAAGTATCCTTGATGGTCTGCAGAGTGTGCGCGTCCGACACGCGATCCGACTCGAAGTCGGCGCTGGCAGCGTCAAGGACGGCCTGCTCGACGCCGAAGCCGTCCTTAGTCTTGAGGTCGTTGAGCCAGCCCTGCACCTTTTCGCCGGCGATCTTGCGCTTCTCGGCGACCGAAGACGCGGACGCGCCGTACACTTGGTACGCGAGGAACCAGAGCAGCCGCTCAAAGTTGCTCGAGACGAGAATGTCCATGGCAGGGCTGAGCGTCTCCTTGACGCCCTCGGAGTGCGCCTCGACGCCGTCCTCCTTGAGCCCGCCCTCAGCTTCGCGGCCGTGGACCGGCTTCTTCTCGTAGTGCCCGAACTTCCAGAAGCGGTTGAGGATGTCGTTCTCGTTGGTCGCAATGACGAGCTTCTCTGCAGGCAGGCCCATGCGCTTGGCAAAGTATCCGGCAAGGATGTCGCCAAAGTTGCCAGTGGGAACGACGAAGCGGACGGGGGTGCCGGCCCTATATGAAGGGGATCGAATCAGGGAGAAGTATGCAGCAAAGTAGTAGGTGATCTGGGCGAGGATGCGGGCCCAGTTGATCGAGTTGACGGCCGCAAGGCGGTGCGTCTTGTTGATTGCCTCGTCGGCGAAAAGGGCCTTGACAAAGTCCTGTGCGACGTTAGGGGTGATTCTAGCCATCCAAACATTCTTGTAATACCTGGCAGTCGTCAAAGGTGCCATCAACCGCAAGGTTGTGCACGTTGGCATCGAGGACCGTCGTCATCTGAGCCTCCTGGACGGGGCTGACCTTGCCCTGCGGGTGCATGATAAAGACAGAGACATCCTTCTTGCCCCTGAGGCCGTAGATGGCAGCAGAGCCAGTGTCTCCACTGGTGGCGCCAATGACCGTCAGGTGTTCACTCTCGCCCTCGGCTTTGCCCTTGTTGCGCCGGACCAAGAAGTATTCAAACAGGTTCCCCAAAAATTGGAGGGCAACGTCCTTGAAGGCAAAGGTGGGGCCGTGGAAGAGCTCGAGGAGGTGAAGGTTCTTCTGCTCGTCCAGCGTCACGACGGGCGTGCGGTCCTGGGCGCGGAAGGTCGAGTAGCTCTTGCGGATGAGCTCCTTGAGGTCGGCCGCGGGTATCTCGGAGGGCGAAACGTAGAGGGAGAAGATTTCAAAGGCGAGCTCCTCGAACGAGTGGTTCTGCCACTTGGACTGCCAGTCGGCTGGCAAGGAAGGAATCTCCTCGGGGATAAAGAGGCCGCCGTCGTTGGCGAGGCCTTTCAGGACCACATCTTCAAAAGACAGCTGATGCGGACGACTCAGCGCTTCGCTTCAACACGCACGGTGGGGCGGGCAGGGTGAGGAATTGGCGCCGCGTTAAGAGGGACGTACATCATAGGATCCTCCTCTTGTGCTGAGGTATCTCTGCGAAGCGGTATGCGAAGACATTTTGCGACCTATTGCAGTGATGGCGATGACTGTCTGAGCAGGGTCCGGGTGTTTTTCCAACCCCGGACTGCCTCACGCGTTCCCGAAATCGGCGTCCGCCCGCTCGACAGATGCCGACTGCGGCGACCTTGGTCTGACATCAAATCACCACCACCAAGTACTCCACATGGATATCCTCATCCAACGCAGGCGATTTGCTTTGACCCATCAATGTTTCGTTGCTTCTGGTTAATGAAACACGACAACCAGAGGGACCGGTGCCCCTTATCACCTCAACGAAACGCTGCGAATCGGTTGTGTGTGTCACGTAGCCCAAACCATCTCCCTTTCTCATTGCTCGGGCTTTATCATTGGTCACGGCTTGGGGACGGGTCGGAACGCTTTCAGACGTTCGAGATTGCAGGGATCCTAACATGGAGACGTTTCTGGATTCGGAGACTTGCATGAACGACCGTGTGTACACGTTGTACCTGGATTCTCGCGGCATGATGCTGTCTGCCCGATGCCATCCCCGCGCGCCTTCTTCTGCGTGCCTCTAGGACAGCCGGCTCAAATCGATTTACCTTGAATGATAGGCGGAATTTGTGGGGTAGGTGAAGACGCCGAAGCCATATCGACCAACAAGGCAAACCAAAAAGTTGACTTTGTTACTGGGACTACAATTGATAAAACGGAAAGTCTAGGAAGAAGAGGAAGCAATAAAGAGACGTAGGTTATGATGAAGAGCAAGGAGACAAACGACAGAAACCCAAAAACGACCCGAACAAAAAATCGACTTTTGCAAGCCCCTGACTGTAACCGCGCCATTAGCCTTCCCAAGTCGCGAGAACCCCTGCCGAACTCCTGAGCTCTTGAGTCTTGAGAGATGAAAGTCCTTCCCAATTTGAACCAGTCAAAGTGGTCCATCAGATCGACGATCGGACCTCCCGTCTCACTGAAACTTGACCCCGCCACTTCACTCATGCCTCAATCTTGCACTGCTCTCAGACCCATATACTTCACTGCCGCTCGCCCTGGCCACCCTGAGTCGTCCACGATCCACGTGCTGAATCTCATCATTTGATGTACCGTCCATGGACCTCGGGTGTGTGGGTGTCGGCTCCTCAACAATCACAGTCGGCACATCGACATCCTTCTTCTCCCTCACAGGCCGCTCCTCGGGCCTTGGCTCAACCTCGACTACCTCGACCACCTCTTCCGTTTGTCGCTCTGCATTGGCTGACTCGCCGCTGACCTCACGATGACGACGGCTGCGTCGGTCCCGCACTCTCCTGTACACCTTTCTGCCCAAGATAATCCCAACGAAGATGGCGACGCTGATGACGACAAAGAAGATGATGGCTGATGATATTTCTTCCTCCCTTTCTCTCATCCTAGTGCAGCGGATATAGCAGGATGTGTAGTCTGTACACTCTAGTGTACGGGCCTTCTTCGACTTTCGACTGCGGTTGGGTCTTCTTTTCGAGAGACATGCAGTTGATGCGGAGTCGGTAGGGCTTGGGGGAAGAGCTGTGCCGGGCTCGAATGTCTCAGAAGCAGGAACACCGCGCTCCTGTTTGCTGTGTCGAAGTGGCGGGGTGTAGAGCTCTTCTTGGTTCAGGTTCTTGTCGGCACGGAGAAAAATTCCATGGCCGTCATTGTCGCGTTGGGAGTCAAATCCCCGAGCACGGTGTGTGGGATGGACGGTGGCAGGGGCAGGCACGGTGATCATGGCCCGCCGATGCTTGCTGGTAGACAATGCCTTGCCATCCTTCCTGGTCTTGCTAGATTTTGTTTTATTGCAGCGCTCAGGCTTGTACGCATGGCTTAAGTCAACGCCTGCAAGCTCGAAAAGCGTCTCTCGGGAAATATGATCGCCATAGGAATCGCCCCAGTGGAGACCGGTGTACGTGACAGGCACCGTCTTGGGTTTGCATTTCTTGTTGACACCTTTGTAGTGGACGACGTTCTTGACTACTGGTGTCATGTACTGCCGCATGCAAGGGAAATTGCAAATTCCCTCCCACGCGGGAAGGTCTCCTCGAGTTTCTATCTTGCTGGGACACTTGGTAGGTTGAAGCTGCGGGCTAAGAGCGGTATATATCAGCTGGCGTCCTTGTCGGATGGTAGAAGGAACTCACATGTAGAGGGTGGTCATCATCCGCCACTGCTCATTTGTGTGGTTGACGTGTGGTAGAGACTGATTGATCCTCGGTGGGGGGACGAAGTCGTCCTTAACATTGCTTTCGCGTTTGAAGAGTAAGGTCTTCCAACATCCCAAGCCGCTGCATCCTCTGTCTTATATGTCAGTGGGATCCAGCCTTGTCGGTAGGGCTTGAACATACCGCGGTAATGCAGGGGCTGGGGTAGCGGCTGCGGTGGCCAGCAACGGTCTCTGTGATGCTTCGGCATGAGAGACCCCCAAAAGGAACGGTGTGCAGAGGAGAAGCTTGAGGGCGGGCGTCATGTTAAAGGCTGACTCGTCGAGCGTTGATCAGTCGCGGCAAACAAATGCTGAGTTGTTCTGCTGGTTAATTGATGCTTCGTAAAAGGGAACTGGTGGTGAGTGAGATGGAAGTGTGGCGCGCTGGGTCAGAGGTAGATGTTGTCTTGCCTCGATGTTACTTTCTAGTTTCGGCAGCCAGCCTCTGCAACGCTACTTTATGCCTCCTGCAAGATAAGTTCCTTCCGGGGGGAGAACAACCATGCCCGATGACATATCCTTACGGAAAGTCGTCTAGGCGCCGCGCGCAGTGTGCTTAGAACCCATCGAAGCCGCGTTGGTTCTTTCGTGGGGACGAGGCCGCCAGCTAGATAATCACTCTGTCCACGCAGTCTCGTTGGCATGAAGAGAGTGATAGCCGTACTGCCGGGGCACTGCATGCGCTCAGTACATTGAACATTACGGCATCAGTCCATCTCTCTGACCACGAGATGCGCCTTCCTCACCTCACTTACCCTTCCACTCCGCCTGGATACCCAAGCAAAACGAAGTGGTCGACCACTAACAATCTGCCATGCGGCAGACATAGCCAGAGATCCAAAAGGTAAAATGAATCTGATTGGTCACTACGAGGGTCGAACTCGCGACCTTGGCGTTACGTACATCCACATTATAGATGATCTATTAGCACCACGCTCTAACCAACTGAGCTAAGCGACCGCTGACATGGAACTTTCCGCCTCTAATTTAGACATACAGCCCGCGCTTGAGGCATAGGCCACCCCTGATTGATTGATTGATTGATTGATTGATTTTTGCTTTACGTCCCGGTGGAGTCGATGACTATTCAGGACGGGA
>JAIFKG010001715.1:0-10585 GCA_020351975.1 Phyllosticta ampelicida
CCCCCCCCCGCGGGGGGGGCGACTGCCACCGGCCAATAACCACGACACCGGACGGCTCGCCCACCTTTGGTGGTTACTCCTTCATGATGAGTGAAAGGATTGATGAAGAGAACTGTTGATTCAAGCTGCTGCTGCTACAGAGGGTTTATCTACAGGTCTCCAGGTATCCAAGCTCATTCAATCCCACTCCTGCTCTGCTCTGGCTTCGGCATCAGCTGGTGATCCGTTATCTACTGCCGTGATGCCAAAGCTTGGCCTTGTTGAATACGAGAGCCGCTCGTAGAGCCGTAACGGCGGATACGAGTCCAGATGAGTTACTCGTCGGCGACGTCCGCGGTCTCACTACCACTTTACAGGACACCTCGTGCCTTGTCAAGATGTACATGAACGGGCGGGATGGGGAGGCACCGCGGCAGGTCGCTTACTGCTACGGTAGGCAGGCATGGTGAGTAGTTCATGTCAGTTTCCAGTTTCGATGAATTTTTCGCCTCTTGTTTTGCAACCATTGCACCGATTTGTCGTTCGATCATCAATCAGTCGTGGCCGCCAGGGAGCCATGATCGTCTTTATTTATTCCTTGGGGCTTATGGAAAGCGCTGCATCATCTCTTGTAGCAGTCACAATGTGCCTACTCCAGAACAGAAAAGATGAAAGAACGTAAAAAAGTTTGAAGTTGCTATTGTATATAGGCCTGTCTAGCTCTCTGAATTAGCCCAGCCAGTTTAGCTTTTCTGCTCTGAATAGAGTCATTCTGCGAGTCTTCGTCGTGATCTCTTGACACAGATGTTGTTTCAGCGCTTCTTTCACCTATCAATGCAATGTCTCAATACTTTGGGGAAATCCGTGAAGTGAGGGGCGTTTGTTGCTAGATAACCAGGTATCAAGATGTAGTCGTGCAGTTCAATCTCCTCATTTCACGCTTGTTACTCATGATTATAAACCCGAAGCGCTACTTGGTTTGCTGCCTTAAGTGGCGCCCGTAGTCCAGCTCAGCTCAACAACCACTCTGGACGGGTGTTGGCCTGCCCCTCTAGCGTTTATCATTCCCAACCATTTTTGCAGAATAGGTGCTGTTGGAAATAGAACACGATACCACACTGACCAGGGACTTTGCGTAGACGTGTAAATCAATGCTACTGAAGTCTGCAGAGTTTATCACATCAATTTGAACGTTCCCTTCTCCACTGCCACTCCCGTTTGCGAAACCATGGTTCTCCAAAGGGAGATGAGCGAATCTGTCTCCAGCTACAGAGAACTCAAGACAGTGGCCACAAGTCAATCGGCTCATTGGGCCACACAGCATTTACATCTGAGCTTTGGGCGGGACTTGTTGCCTGGCGCGGTAAATTTTCGTGGCAGACTTCCCAGCTTACGAATTCAACTCTACCGAAGAGCCGCATATCAATAAAGCTCGAGCTGAAAGCGCCTCTGACACGTCAACGTCCGCAGAGGCCTCAGCACTTCTGAAACCGATTCATGACATCTCTTGAGTAAAGTAATTCTTGCGAGACGCTTCGCTGAGCAGAGTCTCCCTGATTTTACCTCCCCCGCATGACTGGCGTGGCTTTTGTTAGAACGCAGTCTTGCGAGCTTCGCGCTCTGGTCGGCTATGTGCATGACGGACGACTGAGATGAAGATCAAGCCGCATGTTCAGCGCATGCGTGAGGGCGAGAGGGCGATGGTGGGAGGGAGGTAGGGAGTTATGGATGCAAACCGCTGAGATGCAGCGACGGGGCAACTGCTCGGGGGTTAGGAAAATCCGTGCCGATCTCTAATCCAAGCACTTGCTCGCGCGATTGTTTGATGTTGTGACTCCAGGAATGACCGTGGAGTTGGGCACGTCTGGGCGGAGCACGGACCTACTGTGGTATAGCCTGATTAGCTACCAAGTATGGGTACTTAGTCTCCTATATACTATATATTACAGCTGTTAGCTCAGCAATTACATCGTCATTCGTCGCTGCCAAGCACAACACCGAGCGTTTATCACGCCCACCGGGACAGCACACCAGACCTGCCCATCGCCGCAAACAACCGCTGCCCGCCTCCCATTTGACCAGCAAACTGACTGTTACAACGTTCATCGCCTACTATGAGTATCGTGGACATTGCGCCAGGATGAAAAGCGCTGACTCTCGACCGCATCACCGTCGCTCACCTTGCACGTCACGATTGGCTCTGCGGCCGCCATGCCCACATACACAAAACAAACATTGAAGCAGGCTAAGGCAAGCTACAAAAAACATGGACCGCGCACTTCAGAAAAGGAACAGCGCCAGCTCGAACGCGGCATCGAGCTCGACCGACGAGCCAAGGAACACATAGAGCGCGAGCGTCGGAGGAAGGAGGCTTCAAAGAAGAGAAAGGAGAAGGAGGAGAAGAAGAAGGAAATCCGCAATCGCATGGGTGTCGGCCTCGCAACTCAGCTTGCAGGCTTCAGTCACACTCAGAAGCAATTGAAGGGCGCCATGGAGAGTTTTCTTGGGCTGGGCAAGAATAAACAGTCCCCTCGTCACGTCGATGCCGCAGCTGAAGCGTCTGTCGCAGCTGCGATGAAGCACGACAGTTTGATGGATGCAGATGATGACATTTTCTTATCGAGCCCCCTGGATGCCTCAGTTCACAGTCAAGGTGGCAATGGTGGTGGGGAGATATGCGCTGGCGCCAAGTCTTCCGTCCCTGCGCCGCCTTCTACAGGGAAAGGCTCAGAAAACTACGTTCTTCATCGTCAACTGACGCGCGCCGGAGAAGCCTTAATCACTGAGCAAAGCGTTCAAGATTCAAAGCAGGAGGGGTTCCAGAGCCCTTCTAAAACAACCTGTGGGCATCAAGATACCACGCGGAAAGACGCTCCCGCCGCAAAGAGTAGCCAATCAGACATGTTCGACGACATGCTGGATGACGCGACAATCTTGAGTGCCTTAAAAGGCAAAACTCCAACCTCTCAAGCAGCTCGGCAATGCTCGCATGGACCGACGCCAATGTCACACAAACCAACAAGTCCATGCAATCAAACGCGTTATCGGTCAGAACGCGTTCACCTGCTCTGCAAGAGAAAAGAAAACTGCGAGGAGCAAAACCCAAGTTTCACGCAACCTGTCGATGAAGATCCCCTAGCCGCCATCGACTTTGACTATTTTGACGATCTGTTCCCCAGCAACAGTCAAATACAGCGGGAACTCACGCCGCCCAAGCCCACGAAGTCTGACAAGCTAACCGTTCCTCAAGTTGATCTTGCGGCACAGGGACTTCGCGAGATTGAGGGAAGCTTGCGAGCTGCCCAGGCGGCTCGGGCTTCCGCGAGCCGCTCTCGTCCGCGGCAACCGTCTGGACGAGCCCACGGAGCCTCGCCGTCTCATGTGAAACCCAATTCGGTCTCTCAGAGTTTCGGCACCACAAAGCCGCAGCATGGAAACGGCAGCGACTCACATCTTAGACCCTCCGACATGTCTCTACACCTACAGGATGTAACGGATATCTCCCGGAGCCGGCCGCTGCCATCGACAAGCTCCATGAGTGCTAACATCTCCAAATCCCAAATCCACCACGGTGCCATGGCCCCTGCACGTCCACCAGGGGTACGATATGTATCCGGCAACATGCTTAAACAGATCAATAGCCCGGAATTTAAAAGGCCTGCAATTGCGCCACTCGGCCGAAAGAGGAAAATAGTCCAGGAGACGGCAGCGTCGCTACATCCGCCGGTCAAGAAGCAGCACCCTACCGACCGCCCAGGCGAATCACGACCGCGGCCGAGCTTCTCGCCGCGTTGTTCCAGTGCCGCAAATGCGACCAAGCCTTGGACACGTTCAGACCTCAAATCGACGTCAACATTGATTACGACGCCCACATCGCGGTTCGGGGATTTTGGTCTCTCGACTCAGATTCTAGGAGATGCAATAGACGATGACTTGGACCTCTCGCCCTGAACCTTGCCGTACCCTTGCGCGCAGGCGTATACTTCATGCCTACTTCGTGCATGCTTGGTGCATGCTTCGTGCATACTTCGTGCATACTTCGCGCCTGGTTTACTCTGATACGATTGACGATCCGCCAGGCGCGCGCAAGCAAGGATTGTTGTATCCACTCGAGTATAAACATACATAAGCAGAGTATAATTTACTACAAGAAACCCCTGCTCCAACTCTGCATCCTTGGCATTCACCCCATACCACCTGTTTCGAAAACCTCCGGCAGCTTGCAAAACGACATCACTTCAAACGAATAAGTCGTTTTTCATCGCCATTGTGGCCGTCTCATTCCTTCCTGCAGGCGCTACTGCAATATTCGTCCTCCAGGTCATCCTGGTCTCGTTTCGTAAGATCGTCCGTCTCCAGAAAGCCAAGGGCAATGCGGCTTTGAAGTAGAAGGGGCGCCTTCTCTTCCGGAACTCCTCCCCACCGTTCCACCAAGAAGCCCCTCGCATTTGTCTGAAATGCCATCGCCGTGTCGTCTACCGTCTGGCCAGGCGGCCGACGGCACATGCTGCACGCCAGTCAGATGTATCAAGTTTGTACAGCGTAGGTGGGATGGCGTGGGACACACGCAAAAGCGCATAGACACTGACTGTCCGTGCCACTTTTATCGCATCGCGTCCGGACCACGGCTCGAGCCAACGAAGCGAGTCAACCGACTGGCGCAACGATGCAACGCAACCCTCGTTGGTGGCGTCGTGAGGTGGGCTGATGGGCCGATGGGCGATCGCAAGTGGGTCGTTTGGTGGATGGGCAGGTCGTGAAGAGAGAACGATGTTCGGTTTCGGAGAAGAGCTGAGTGGCTTTGGCTTTGGATCCGCATTTGCGTTGGCATTGGCACAGGAACCAGTAGTTATTTGTTTCATAGGTGGCTTCTGGTGCATCGGTGGTGCTCTGCACTGCTTCCGAAGTCACGTTTTCATTGTCATTGGGGCTGTCTTCCAGTTTGCCGTGCGCACTGTCTTGTTTCTATATTGCTCTTTCCCAAAATACAATGAACGCAGCCGTCTAGGCCCTTGGACGTTTCTAGCAGGCCATCTGGATGGGACACCTGCTGCGCGAGATCGGTTACCAAGGGCCGGATCTCGAATCAAGGTGTTCAACGACAATGGTTCAACGCCTCCACCAAACATATTGACATGTACTATCGTTATGTTGAGCAAGCCGTCTCCGACGGCGTCGTTGACGTGGCTCACGTTCCCACCGACGAGATGGTGGCCAATGGCTTGACCCAGTCGTTGAAGACGGTCAAACACCGTCGGTTCTGTGAGATGTTGGGCTGCGGCCTGACTCGATGGGCGTTTTCAAGCTCTACTGTCTTTATTCAAACCTGTATGTCAGCAGTACCTCCTTATCGAATTTCTCACTGTTCTTTATCGGTCAGTCTACGATTATCTCGCTCCTTTCCCATGTTGTGGGGGAGGGGAGGGGGAGGGGGGTTCGAGCAGCGTTCATCCATGCAGTAGTAGCCGGCAGAGAGTTCGCAACAACAGCACGTAAGTTAGCGTTAGATGCCCAACTACACATCAAATGGCGTGAGTTGCTCTTGCGGGTGGCCGGCACCCGATAGTGGTATTCAGTAGATTTAAAAGCTGGGAAAACTGCATATATTTCAGCTGTACAGTCATCTATCTCAATGAGCTGGACTGCTCTGTTTGCTGACTGCCCAAGAGTGGTAGGTCGTGAGCACATTTCAAGCCAGTATTGACGTCAGATTTAACGGCCTCTGTCTTCTTTGCAACCGATCCGACACGAATTGGGCAGCAGCATCTGCTGTCAGTCTACGCACGCACGCGCGCCACAGCGAAAATACGCTCGCGATTCGGGCTGACTCAGAGAGCTAGCCAGGCCTATTATATCGTAGGGATACGAAGAGGGCCAGTCAGTGGCAGCTGGCCTGGCCCGAGCTGGAGGACGATCCAGTCAGTGAAAAGTTCTAATTGTCCTCTCAGAACAGGAGCAAGGCCGAAGGGCGTGCCTGAGGCCTGTACCGGTTGCAATCCGTGATAATCTGCCCCTCCGCAACCTCTTCGAACTCTCAAGGAATGTGTTAGACTGCATCTGGCATTGTGGAAATTTCTGGGCGGATTGAAGATTGCACGAAGAGGCTGCTTGTTGATCATATCCATTGTAGCCAAAAGTACTCGAGCCTCTTTGGGAGTCGTCGAGCGCGCAAATTCAATGAACAAGGAGCAGACTGCGGGCTATGGAGGGATCCTAATAAAATTTTAAGTCTACTAGATATAGGCTAAGCCCCGTGAAGGTTCTTGCTTACTGCTAAAGTACTTAAACTATATCGCACTCGCTCCACCTCGCTTAACCCTCATCACGTTCCGCCTCGATTGACCTTAATATCCTGCTAAACACTAGCCAAGGGATCCAATACACTCTGGAGTTTCTCAAATCCACAAAGGTGGCCACCAGGACTGCAACAACTGCCTGAGGAGGCGTAAAAACCCCTGCCTCCACCCTACAGGTGCATCGCGCGTGTTCCTTTCTTCTGCACTGCCCCGCTTCTTCTGTTTTTATTGCGTTCCGACCGCCGAGGGCTGTACCAACGAAACAAGTGCATGATAGCCAACAGTTCCCCAACGACCCACTTTTAAAGAACTACTTCTTGTACGAACCCGTAGTCAGGCCCTTAGATAGTCTGGACGTTGCACGCAAAGTCGTTCGGCCAAGATTGTAACCAACTATCCCGTCCTGAATAGTCTTCGACTCCATCAGGACGTAAAGCAGAAATCAATCAATCAATCAATTAATCGTTCCGCCTCGCTTCACGAAGTGTCACGGTTTGCAACCGGGTTCAGCCTGAGACGTGCCCTGCGGCCATGGCCAAGGGAAAACCGATAACGAAACGGATCGGTACCCGAATATCGGCACATATACACCGACCTTGGCACGGCGGCAACGGAATGTCGGCCCCGCGTATCGGCAACCACTATCACTTCTCCCCAGTATATAGAGCATGGCATGCACAAAGATAGCTCGACATAGTTTAGCATTGCTGTCCTGAATAGAGTCGTTTAGCGTTTTCGCCACGATCTCCTGATACGAAGTATCCGTATTATTAACACGGTCTTCCACAATCTCCACAATCTTCCTGGGTTCAATTGCCTGACGGCGATATGTCATTTTTAACTCTTAGACTTTTTTTTTGTAATGCCGATCTTTCCAGCCAACAAATAGCAGAGTGAAATTTCCCTGTTCTTGGATAAAGCTAAGTCCAATGTAATATCAATCTTTATATAAAGATTTGGAGTACCGCTCGTCGAATTCCCTTTGCACTCTCAATTCCATACTCACCAATTATGGTACTCAACAAAATGGCGGTTCGCCATATCCTCTTTGCCATTGCCTTCCTCATACCCTACTTCGGCGCGTGGGTGTTAGCGATACCTCAAGGTTGTACAGTTAGCAGGTGCTGCACCACGCGTCGAGGCGCTCCACGGCAATCCCGCTGCCCAGGCACCCACATAGAAGATTACGACGAAGGAACTGCCGAATTTGATCCCCACGGGGTAATTCGTGGCTACGTGACTGTAGTTAACACGTTTTCTGCCTACGCGCGCGCGCAGCCGCGTGGTACAAGGCACAATTTGGGGCAATTACACTGGGCTTTGTCCACAAACGACAACTTATTCAGATTATACTTTGTGCCAAACGAATTCGGTGAGTAGCGACCCTCTAATGTACACTGCGTTAGCCTTCAATGGAAAATGTGCGGGAAGCTAACATCAACGGTAATTTTAGGTCCACACCAGCTCGTAACCGAACTCGCTGCCACGCGTCACAATCCTGACATTGAAGGCGTCGTTTTTCGGTTTGCGCTCTTTACAAGACCGAGGGGCACCACGGACGAATGGACATTCAATCGCCCACGCACTTCTGAAAATCAAATAATAACATCACCCTATGCGCATGTGCAGCTTTATGGGCACACTACACACGTGTCACTTGGTAACCTTTATTTCCCGACTAGCATGGCCAGAGATACTGAAGCAGCTATCTTCTATGTAACCCTTCCAACCAACATGCAAGGCGACGTTATCGTAAATAATCCCTAGTAATGAACGCCTGAGGGGCAGGTTGTCAGGCCTCCGACGACAAGGCCTGAAGGACAAACACGAAGGAATTCAACCTGGAAAGCATGCATGAGCCCTCGCTTAGCCTCCTGACTTAGCATTCATGTACTTACACCTTTCCTCACTTCCCTGCATGTCCTTTTCCCCCTATAATAGTCTCGTCGTAGCTGAATGCCATTCTGTTCTCCCAAACATCATAAGGCATGTGTTTGACTTCGTCTAGCACTGTGGGAATTTCTGGCGCGCGAAGCGGCTGGTTGCTGACTATATCCATCGTCGCTTGGACTGCTCGAGGTTCTTGGGAGTCATCGAGCGTGCCAGGTAAATAAACAAGGAGCAGCGTTATGGACACCCCGAACCTCGATTATTTCTGTCACGCCACTCGGGCTTGAACCCGTCGCTTTCACTTCTTGTTTTCTTACTCATATCTCAGCGCTGCGTTACGATGTATTATATAGTTAGCTATGCCTAGATAGGATAGGGTCCTTGGCAGTCGGGCGAGACATAGGCATGTCTCGCTCTCGACTCTCTTCGCTCCCTACGTATTGATCGTCAGTAGTCCGCATCGATTATTCTGCGTGGCGCCGTGATAAGCAGGTTGTGGGCTGCAGAGGGATTACATTGTCGAGAGGACAGGGTGGAATAAGTGAATGAAACTTGTGCTCCCCTATGAAGCTGGATTGTCACGGCGTTACGCAGGACAATCGACGCGGACTACTGACGATCGGTTGCTGATGGAGGACGAGAAATCAGGTGATAACTGTCGATTGAAGATGTTGACGGTTGCAGTGAGGTCGACCTTGCGACGCCTAAAGAAGTGGATAAGGCTGTACTTGTCCGGGGCAGAGATGGCTCCATGTGATCTGGCCCACTTCTCGCAGATTTGGTGCACAGCTTCAAGTTTGGTACAATTTTCTTGGGCGTTTTGACCAGTCACAAGAAGGTTGGTATCGTCAACAAATCCAAGCGCATCAATACCAGCTTGTTCGAGCTCAGAGAGCAGTGGTCCTGCGAAGAATAGGAAAAGAATCGGGGAAAGTGAAGATCCTTGTGGAATACCGGTGGAGTGTCACAGGTTGAAGCCTGTGATCAGAGACTTTCTTGTTGAGATACCTTTTCGGCTTAGCGTTCCTCATTGATTTCGACTAATCAGAACATAGCGAAGAAGTGATCGCAACAAGATGTCTTCCCTTGAAAGGAAGCCCTCTCCTAGCTGTACTTATATCCTCAAGTTAGCAATTTCAATCTCTACGGCTTAGTGTCTTGTGAACCACAGCTCACTAGAGCCCGTCTCATGGAGGTGGAGAATTCGGGAGAAGAGTAGCCGTTGAAAGAAAGTGAGGTGGTTCTGTTGGTAAGGAAGGAGGTGATGAAACGTATAACCCAGTCAGGGAAGGATGCGTTGCGGAGATTGTGGAGGAGGCGGGGGTGGGAAACATAGTCAAATGCTCCAGAGATATCGAGACTCAGCATAGACACAATTTTGGCAGGCTTATGGGTCCAGGCGGCCTGCACCTGCTCTACAAGGAGTTGTAGGGCAGATGTGGTAGAGCGACCAGGGCGGGCTCCCATCTGGGTGATTGGGAGTAATCCATGCTCCTCTGCAGCTGTAGACATCCTTTTAGTTACTATTCGTTCAAGAATCTTCCCCATGGTGTTGAGAAGGGCAATTGGGCGGTAAAGGTGGCCAAGTTGGAGGCACTTTTCAAACAGTGTAGCTGAATATGGTGCGAGTGTCGCACGGCAGCTTCGTAGGCACCTATTGTGATCTGGTCTGGTCCAGGGGCCTTATCAGGCGCTACTTCTCGGAGGGCAAGAATCACATCATCTGTGGTAACTTCTTGAGGGAGTGGTGTCGGAGGAGGGTATGTGGCAGCATGGATGTCGGTCAGATCTGCTGCAGCCGGTTGAGGGGAAAAGCTCTGCGCTAGTAGGTCTGCTTTGGCGTTATTATCGTGGTGAAGTTGGCCGTTTGCATCCTGCAGCGGAGGAAACTGGGGGAGTTGGGGAGGAATGCCCGCTTTAGTGCGTCCCCATTTGGCGAGTTTCCAAGCCTTGCTAGGATCGTCCATTAGCTGGGCAACCGTCCTTCTCCACGCTGCTCTTGAGTCTGTTTTGATCTGTGTTTTCTTGGTGTTGCAGAGTCGTCGGTACTCTATGTAGTCTTCCTCTTGTTGCGTCTGGGTGAATTTTCGACGTGCAGCCCGGGCCGCTTGTACCGCTACACTGCAGGCCTGCGTCCATTCAGGTTCCGCATAAAGCGATGGTCGTGCCCTGGAGATTGTACTGAGGACTATGGAACTAATGATGTTCTGTAGGCTTGTTGCAGCGATATCCAGGTCTCAAGCAGTGTCCATTCTCATGGGTTCACTCTGAAGCGCTTGCTCGAATTTGTGTGCACTCTATAGTGGGGTGGCTTCCAGCACACCTGCCACAGGCGTTCTCGGCCTTACAGTTGGGCGCAGTGTGCCCGTATCTTTGGCACTTGAAGCACTGGGTCAGGGAGAACTTTGGGCTATGTAGGA